>CM024594.1:20865671-20946072 GCA_014182565.1 Eucalyptus marginata
GCTCGTTGTCAACTCCTGCAAATTTATCATGAATGCAATAACATCAGAAAACTCAAATAAGTACATAAAACTCTTCAATAGTAACTGAAAATTGAGAATCCGAAAAATCTTACCCATACTACTTTAGGGACCTTGACCTTGTCATTGGAGATAAAGTTCTTGGCAGTTCTCTCAGCATTTTTTCCCTCCTGGATAAAATCTTTATAGACAATGTCAATGGCGGCTTGGATCAATCGAAACCACTTATTAGTATTATTATGTGTACAATTTATCGTATCTTCACAAAATGAACCAGCCAAAATGTCTACCATGATATATAACATTTAGGTTGACTGATGCCTACTTTTCCTACGTGAAATATAGAATTAGGCAAACTGATTAAACTCTCATCAAAGAAAGCACTATAACAATACTTCCACGCACAATTATCATACCCTAAACATATACCACATAACTTTTTCTCCAGTTCTGTTAGAATAAATTAGATATATACTATTCTAGTGAAGTCAAAACCTTTGGCCAATTCTTATTTAGATTGAGTTCAATGTACTTATGCAGTAACAGCACACTGCCCATGAAATCACTAGGGTGTGGCTGGTGATCACGGAAGCACCCAACAAAAAGCATTTGGTGTAGTTCACTTTCTTAAGGGCTCTTGAATCTAAATAAAGGAATCCACAAACCGACGTTCTTAACATAAAACTCATTACATGAAAATGGGTGTCCAATGTCTATTGGCAAGTGTGGTGGATCAAAGACGCTCTTTAATGAAAAATGGAAAATGCTCCCTAGATGTTACACCTTAAGGTATTATATTACTTTCAACACAGATACTACACTCTGATGCTTACCAAGTTCCAAGGAGATAGCTTTGACGAATTCTCCCACAAGCCACTCAAATCTGTACTCTGGAAAGAGCTGCGAAAGAAGAGAAAGGATCATTTTTCTCAACTGAGAAAGTCGGCGAATAAACTGAAGAAATTAACAGCACAACCGAAAACTCTAAATAATCAGCTTATTTAGATATTGTATTAGTGCCCTGAATCCAAATGGCATTAAAAGTGGTGGCTACTTAGGATGATCATTCTGAGAAACCTAAGACAGTCAAACATGACAAGAGGATTCCTTAGCAGTCTAAATTTAAGTTGATTAAAACTGCACAAGCATATATAAAAAAAAAAAAAAAAAAAACAAATAATATTATGATTGTTGTCACTGTAGTGATTATGAAGATGATGACAATGAAGCCCCCAGCTATTTCCGCAGCACAAATGGCAGTGGACACAGCTTTTAGATTTAAAAGCGAAGGTATATTAATGCAGAATCCAGAAACCCTGTGTCGGTTTTCCTCAGATTTCAGAATCTGACCCGTTATTTGGTTTTTATATCCATCTTCATGTACATCGATTACAGTTGTCCCTGCTTATACCTATTCTGGGTTCGCAGAACTGGCTTAAAACAACTAAACAAGCAAGCTTGTTGTGCTGTTTTTCTTTTCTCCCACGGGTTCACTACTTTTCCCTTGAATAAAAATCCATAGAGATACTGCAGTATCATATTGCTTCAGCATTACAACATGTCTGCGACAACTAAGCATCCTAGAGACTATCATTTCAGAGAAAATTATCCTCTTTCAGATATTGATTATTCTAAGCCAAACCTCCTTGCTCCCCATAAAAGGAAATCTGCAATCATAAGCTAGAAAAGTGTCATGAACACCTAGGTTTCTACTGATCAATTTATATTGCAAGCTAAACTTAAGCTACCACACGTCCATAGGCCTAACATGTTACTATCACTCCGGTTTAGAGCAGTACGTGCGTTCCTCGAGAAGTTTCAGGGAAGGCATGGTCACAACTGTGCATGTGCAGCAATATGGACGTTGATGGTTTTCATGAAAATTCTCATATAAGGGGAGAAAGTAAAGGTCAAGTTTAGATTTCTGAATCTGTAGAGGTAGGATAAGCATGGGCACTGATACATCGGACTGATGTAATGTTAATTTATCTCAAAGGGCATATCAGTCATGATAGCTTGCTGTTTAAACAGCTGAGACATTATAAACATAATAATCACATAGCAGAAGAGAAAAATGATAAGAGCATAAGATGAGTCACATGTTGCCTATTGCTCGTCATACAGTATCATATCATTGCTAGAACAGCATGCAGATATACCGCCCTACATTTATTAAAAAAAAAGGAAATTGCACGATGTTAAGCAGATGCACATAAGAAACTAATGATTCTCCATATACTACAGAAGCCAAAAAAAATAGACCTAGGTATCTCACAGGAACAGATAACAGATATCACAAAAACAATTCAGCAAGGGGTACGAAAATAGTTCTGACCCACGTGATGGATTTTGAGAGGAAAGACATGATCATCATGTCTAGTTTCATCTGGCGGTCTAACCCTGGGTATTGTACCTATCATCCAAAATAACAACATGAAAGAATCAATTTGCTATGCCCGAGCCCATAAAAATTCTAGAAACCAACTACTATGCACCATTATTATAAGAAATATCTACAGCGAGCGCATGGGCAGATTGCAACAAGCTTTTTCTTCACTTATATTTTTTGGTTTTAATAACACTAAGCAAATCACAAAAGCGCACACAAAACAATTGATTTTGCAAGCACTTGAAAATTTTCCTTGTTTATTTCTTCTCCCTGATCAACATTCTCAAATACCGGCAAGAACTGATAGTTCACTGCTGCTAAGCAGGAAACTAGTCATAGTTTTCCAGTAAAAATTAAATTCCGATCCATAGCTTTGGGAGGAAACATAGACAGAAATGCCAGTTATGTAGGCCAGGTGTCAGAGGTAGGTTATACCATTTTAATTAAAAACAGCCTGTTTCAGAAATGCTCGGGCCATGTTGACCATACACAAGATGGATAACTCCTTTTTCTCCATACATCTACTGGTAAAGCTCTTCTTTTTATTTTTCTTGGGTTCACAATTAATAATTGTTTATAGAAACTTTAAATAAGCTCATTTACAGCTGCCCCATATACAAACTATTTTAGTTTCTAAATGACAATGAAAAAATTCTGAATGAGTTCAAAAGCTACTATCGTGTACAATTTTCAAGATATGAGGTGCTCAATATCCAGTAATAGTCAATTCCAAATGTTAAGTAAAATGAAACAGCAAAAGCAAAAGAATAAAGAATAAAAGTCATCTCAAACACATCATAAGCATTTTCTGAAACAACCGTACCCTTTCTAGTACCAAAAGAGTACATTCATGTGAGAGAAAAACAGATAACAATCCTAACACGTTACATTCGGATTCTTTCCTAAGATAGCTCAACATCTGTCATATGAATACACGATTAATGTGAGTAAAGCAAAAATTCATGTCTTAGGCTTTCTATTGCGTCCACAATCATACCACGTATATGCGTGTTACAAGACAATTCCCACTAATTTTGACAAAAAACCATGCTGGTAAATGTGAACAATAATCATTAGTACCAAAATTGACTAATGTCCTAAAAAAATTACATGCCTGGTGAGAACATGTCATGTTCACAGGTGCCCTCAGGATAGTGATAGGAAACTTTCAATTTCAAAACACTAATCATACACATTTCAGGAAAAGTGAGCACTTCCGAATTGGAAGTTTCTTTATTTAGTTACTTAACTAATGCCCCAAGGCCCTCATTGACAAAATCAATAAAAAATCGTATCTATGTCATGTGGGATTTATATCTCGCTACTAACAATAGTACTCCATCATCCTTAGAGCTATACTGGATGCAATGACTCAATATGCAACTCCAAAGGCAACAAACTACCATGATAGCCATGACCAAGGGCGACATAGGGGGCCACTGTAGGGTTCTGTCCCCTACGGCTAGGTGCTTGTGTATTTTTTGGTGAATATATGGACTTTGTGCACCGGGTTGCCCCTTCATATACCCTACTACCTATAATTTCAGGCGAAATCTCTTTATCTTGTTGATCTTCAGATAGGACTTCTAAAAATTCTAATCTTGCCACCAATAACTTGAACCTCTGTGTCCATTCATTGGTCTGCGACTGTTCAAAGCATCAAGTTGCAACACAAAGATGCAACAGGGTTGCATAGATCACATGGCCTTCATTTATAACAACCTACCAGGAAGCAAGTGAATTTTATCCCACGAAGATGCGCTTGAGGTGTGGATCGTGCAATGGGTTTTCACTTGCATATTATCCCACAATTAGTTGCAAAGACTTTGATCTCAAAAGAAATTTTAACCATAATGTATGCATGTGTCTTTCGAGGTGAACAAGTGCGTGCAAGGCAGGGAAGGGGAGACGGAGAGAGTAAGGACAAGCAAGTAAGAATCTAAATCATAATCTATGAAAATAAGTTCTCAACAAAGAAATTCAGCAACAAGAATGGCAACAATCGATGACAAGAAATTCCGTAACAAGACTTAGTGACCAACCTTAACTGCTACTTCATTACTGTCTTTTAGCACTGCACGATGAACCTGAGCCATAGATGCAGCAGCTATTGGCACTTCATCAAATGAACAGAATCTGAAATAGCAAGGTAATGTGATCATTATGTTTCAGAAAATATATCTCACTGTGAAAACACTAAAAATTTACAGGAAAATTGAAGTTGTTATTAACCAACGAAATGATTTTAGATCAGATCAGAATGAGAATAGAAACAATAAAAGATAGTCTTAAGGTTAGTAATCCAACAATAGCATTTCCTATTTAATCATCATCATGATACATAATTCTGGCACCCTGCACCTGTGAAGTCTAAAGCTAGAGCAGTCACCCATTAGCCAAATCTTCCAGTAGGAAAATCTAGAATATGGCCAGCTTACTTATATGCTCTTAAATAGGTAGGTCAGTAGAAAAGAGACACTTTACAAATGTTGCAACCAGCAATAACATCATTTTTAAACTGCTTGGACTATATCATGGGAAGGTGAAAATTCAATCTACCAAGTAACCTTAACCAACCCAGAATGCGAAGAAGTTTCATAATCCACTAAAGCGCAGTCAAAGGGACACAACTTGCAAAAATTTGGAAGTTTGGTATATGCTTAAGAATTTGTTAAGGTCCAGTAACAGCTGTTCAAGTAATCTATTTCTGAAGTGTAATAAATACAGACCCTAGCAAAAAAGTATTTAAAGAGAGCGCACATTCATTATCTGCATTTACTAGTTAATAATTATATGAATGACAGAACCCACAGATTGAAGGACCTAAACTTCAAAATTCTTGCAACAAATTACATACCACCTCATTGGCCCCATGCATATACCCAAAAAGAAAAGGATATCTTCAAAGAAGCAGAAAGAAGCCTACTAGTAAATTTAACTATCCGATCGTATAGGACCACCTTTTTCCTCAGTTAAAAAGTCTGTAGTGAAAAGCAAGAGGGGAAGGGTTCTTATTAAATGTCCGTGCGATGAAAATCTAGGAAAGGCACCCTTATAAACTTTCAACTCACCTAGCATAAGAATTCCATCTTAAAAGGTTATTAATGTTGAAAGGATCAAACTAAACAATATGTTCAAAGCAAAATTATGACAGAGATATGAAAAGAAATAACCAATAAGTATTGATGGACAACTTACATGCATGATAAATCTTGTCCAAGGTTGTTGATCAGTACATCTCTTATTGCCTTGAAAGGACAAGGGACTGCCTAAGGCATCATTCGTTCACGTGTAAAAAAGAAAATCAATTACCAAAGCTGCAAATAATAAATCAAAGCGAAGAGGAAAAAGGATAATTTGATTAAAGATGAACGAAACCTTATTCTGTAATGAGGAAAGCTTCGATACATATTCCTCAGGAACCTGCCTCATGGCTGCAACAAATTGACCAGCTTTGACATAGAAGCCTTTGTTGGCTTCGCATAACTCCAAAATTCTCTTAGCTGACCGTGAATGTACCTGAAAGCGAACCCTGAGCAAACCTCAGTGCACAAACACACTCTCGAAAAATGCACAGGACAAATAATTTTTCCTCACGAAACAAATCTGTATTATACCGATTTGTTGCCATGCAAATGAGTAGTGAGACGGGCAATTCTGATTTGCAACTTTAGAAAACCAATGCAGTTCATTAAAATGGACTGTTGCCATACATGTATACGAAGTGCTTAGTGAAAAAGCCCAGCTATTATATGCCTGTTGCTGAGGATCATATGTCCTGAGCAGGGAAAGGTAAAAGGTAGCTAAGTGTGAGCACTTTGCCATCATCCGTCAACTCAATAACTTCTTATGCCTCTCTTTCCCTCTTCATATTAACTAAAATCCTACTCGACACATAAACATTCAGAGCTTTCGCTCGTCAGCAACTAAACGCACCGATTCCGACCTCAAGAAATACTCTAATCACCTTCAGAACTCTGCTGCGGCGAGCGACGGAGAACTAACCTCAGATAGTTTGCGAAGATACCCCTCGGAGTCCCGCGAAAGGCCGCGCAGAGAGACCTCGTAGTCCACGACGGTTATCGCGACCTGCGAAGCGGAATCCGTCAATGGCGGCGGCGGAGGCGGCGGCGCGAGCGGCCAAAACAAGGAGCGGAATAAGGAAGGAGAGACGGGGAGGAGGAGGAGGAGGGAGAGGAATCGAGGACCGTGGAGACAGCGCGAGAGGAGCGCAAGACGCCGTCGATCAACGCCCCGACCTTGCCGGCGAGATTCGCCGTCGGAGGAGGAGGAGGAGAGGCGAGGGAAGAATGGCGAGAGAGAGGGAGAAGATCGGAGGCCGAAGCCGCTTGGAAGGTGAGGCCGGCGGCGGTGAGCAGCACGAGCGAGGCCTTGGCCTTGGCGGGAATCTTCATCATCGCCGCAGCTCGAAGAAGGTCCGCCTCCGACGGCGGAACCGCTCCCTCGCCGCCCGTCGAGAAAACCGACGAGGATGGGAACGGACCGGAAGATCTCTCTCTCCCTTTCGATTCCGACCGCCTTCGTAGCTTTGACCTTTTTTTGTGCGATGCGCCACGTAAGCTTTGACCTTCTTTTTTTTTGTTGCAAAAATTGACTCTCGGAATAAGGCGGTGGATTTTGAATTTGACTAGGCTCGCCTCATTTACCCGCTTGTAATTCTGTCACATCATGTTTTGAATGAACTCTGCAGATAATGTTGAGAAAAAGATTTGCTAACCTAACCATAAGCTTTGACCTTTTTGTCGGGGAAAGTGTCGAAAAAGTCTTAAACCTTTTATTTATGTGTTGATTTAGTCATAAATCTTTTCTTTGTGCCGATTTGTTCTAAACAGTTTTACGTTGTGCCAATTAAGTTCTTTCTGGCTAATTTTGGCCAGATTTTGCTGATTGGATGCCGAGCGGTTGACGTGGCATGATCGGTGTTGGCGTGGGACAATTTTTAATAATATTTTAATATTTTATAATTTATTTTTTTTCTTTTCTTTTTCTTTTTTCTTTTTTTCTTCTCCTCTTCTCCCTCCATTTGGTCGTCGACTAGTTCTTCGGACCTCGGTGACCGGCTAGGCGACGGCCAGTGAGGTCGAGATCGACCTCGCCGACCACCTCGCCGGTGGTTGCGAGGGCGCCTGCGCCGAGTGGCGAGGCTTGCCCATGGCCGGCGAGGGCGAGCCCTGCCAGCTTGGCGCGAGGAGGCGGCCTTGAGCGGCCTTGTGCCGAGCTAGCGGGGCTCGCCCTTGCCGAGACAATGCTTCGTGAGAGTTGGATGTTGAAACCCCTGCAATAGCATCGTCTTCGTTGTCGCCGCCTATCCTTCCTCATCGCAACATCCACCACCACCCAACAACCTCGCCTTCTCGACCCTCGCCGGATCCGGCAAGGGTGGCCTCGCGTTGGGTGGGGCGAGCCTCGCCGCCCAGCATAAAGCCGCCCTCGCGGCCACTGGCAGGATGGCCGGCAAGGTCAACCTCGACCTCGCCGGGCGTCGCCTCTAGCCGGTCGCCAAGGTCCGGCGACCGGCTAGAGGAAGAAAGAGGAGAAGAAAAAAAGAAAAAGAAAAATAAATAAAAATAAAAGAAAAAAATCAAAAATATTAAAATATTATTAAAAGTTTATGTCAAAGATTGATCGGCCATGTCAATTGGCTAACGTCTGGGCAAAAATTCGGCCAAAATTGGTTCGGAAATGAAAGAAGACAACGTAAAAAAGGTTTATAACTAAACCTGGCACCAAAAAAGGTTTAGGACTAAATCGGCGCAAAGAAAGAAGGTTTATAACTTTTTGGCACTTTTCCCCCCTTTTTGTCGTGTGATGCGCCACGTAAGCTTTTCCGTACGAGAAGAAAAAGATTAGAACGTTGCGATGCGGCCGCTGAGAAATGTCGGTAGAACCCCGACGCTAAGTCTCGACTGGAGGACTACAAATAGGATAGCCATCTTCATTGGAGTGCACAGCAGAAAACTAAGAAAGAGCCATCTTCATTTAAGTAAAGATAAAATTCTTATCTAATATGTTAAAATTTACTCAAAAATATATTCTTTATCTGGCGTTATTAATCATCTTGCCTAATCCACCCGGATTAACAGCTTTTTCGCTCTCTGGCTCTCTCCATAAGTAGTCAAAATGGGTTCCACCGATGATGTGGCGCGCCGTGAGCGGGCGGTGGAGATGGGGATGTCCCTTTTTAACTGAGGGCGCAGGCGGTGAAAAGGGACTCACTGAGTCTAAAAAATATCTCAGACCGACCCGACTCGGGCTCTCCCGGAGATCTTTGTCGCGACCGGGGATTCAGGTGCCGTTACCATTCCATTGGAATCCTTTCTTTTCTCTATTTTTAATCTTTTTTTGGGGGGTGGGGCGTTTCATTTTCTTAATCCGCTTAGATCTCCATTAAAATTGGTGTTACGATCGATAGTTAAAGTTGACTCTGAGATAGCGCAGGAAAAGCGATATGAAGTTTGAGCCGTATTGATTCGTTACTTTTACATATGTGGTAATATTCGATTTGAATTCACCTCAACCATTGCGTGAATTTGAACGTAATATGCAGACTAATTTCCAAGATTTATTCAATTATCATATCCCTCGCCCACCGCAAATTTGGGAGGCAATAGGCTAAGATTGGATAAGTCATGGACATAATTAATGAGTTGCATATAAAAATTCGTCTAATTTTGGAAGCCACATCAAATGTGATTGGCTTGTCTAAAATAGGTAAAAGCGTGCGCACCATCAAAAGGTCCTAAAAGAGGATGAGCATTAACGGTCTCGAGTCGGGATACGGTTCCATCTTCTGAATACCAAAACAACAATGTTGTGTGGGGTAGCGTGCACGCATGCGGCTAGAAAAATCCATCTATTAAAAATTTCTGAGGCGAGTTTGTTGTCAAGAAAAAATCCGACATGACGTTTATATTGGAGCCGTCGAAAAATAGTGAGGGCTATTTGCACCGAGTTAGAGCTTACCATGGAAACATGAATCAAAAGTAAAGAAGAGAAGGAGCGGGTGTATGTGGCAGTGTGGGTAATCCTCTCAGAATTCAGGGCAGTTGGATGGGAAATTATTAGATTTACGGCTCAGAATTCGAAAGTCATATATACTTGCGGTTGCGTGACAACCGCCCTAGATCGTAGCTATCTACACGGTTCAAAGTTTTAACTTAAACGGTTGTTTCTCTAGGCTATAGGGGTTCTTCAAATAGCCAATTGTCATCCCTAATATTTATAAAAAAAAAAAAAAACTGAAAAAACAGAGAGTGTTGGGGGGAGAATTAACGTTACGTGGGAATATAAAAAAGGCAAATATGCAACATCTAGCTGGTGGGGTGGCGTGATCGAATCTAGCTAGTGCCGGGATATTCTTGATGTCTGGCGGAGTGGGGAGTCAAAAGAAGGAAACCATGCAATTAACTTGTGGAAAGAATGGTTACATCCTACATTTTTTTTACCATAATGCCCTTGAGGATAATAATAGTATGTCAACTCTTTGATCTATTGAAGGATTATTATAGTCATCGGGGGCGGACACTAAATTAGCAAGTTATCTTATATGTAGTATGGACAGACAAGATTTGGATGGGTTCTCATAATTTCTTTGAATTTCAGGTTTTCTATAAAAGGTGAGGAAGTTTGAGGGTCTTAGGATATTTCAATTTATGCTGATGTTAAGCTAGAATTTTTTTACTTTGTTTAATTAATATTATCAATTGCTGTAGACCGAGAGGGATAAAGGAGGGAAGGATATGGCCGTGCAACTCGATTGCACATATGTTGTAACAGACATGTAACTAGGTTAGAACATGCACTACACGCGTGTGCAAATTAGAGTAGGACTGTAAGAAGAAAAAATAATAGATCGAGAGTTTTCTGAAAAATAAATTAAAAAAATAGTAAGGTAGGTATCTTACAGAAGAGGAAAGGGTTGGAGAATGAGATAATTATATTTTCAGTGGAGTAAGAGAGTCCTTTAAGTAGTGGGTTTGGTTAGGATGACGACAGTTGATATCTTCTTATTATTCCATAAGAACGGTTTTGGTTATATGTCATTGTGAATGGAGGTCTGGAAGGGCAGATTAAATGGGAAAAGGAATTGAGAAAGGAGAGTCCTTGTCTCCTTTATCTTGTTGTGCTTCTGATTGAAACTTCAACGACACTCCTCGATCAAGCTGCTCTCAGAAGAAAAATGAGTGTTAAAAGTTATGCATTTATGTTCCGGGCAATAGCATCTTCACTTTTATGGAGGGTTCAGTTGATGCTGAGAGGGGGAATTCTCTCTTTGGTGACAAATCTTTATGCTATGTCTAAGGTCAGGTGAAATCCTGCATAAACTGAACTTTTTGGGAGCCAGACTCTATATGGAAAGAAATGTTGCTATTCTACCTCCCTTAAGCAGGGGTTCATTTGCCTGGGAGATACTTTGGCATGCCATTAGTTTCAGGCAAGCTTTAAAGTTGATGTTTGCAAAGTGCTTGCTTATAAGGCATTTGAATATTGCAGATTTGAATCGCTAACAGTCTGTTTTGTTGCAGTAAAGGAATAAAACTGTAATGTAATAGCCATTACTGTAAGAGTTTTCTTAATGTGGATTACATTAATTGATATTGTAATTTACCGTTTAACGTTTACTGTTTTACGGAGGTTGGTCTAAGGTGAGATAGAAGGTTTCTTAATTAGTCTAATATGGGGGGTGGTAGTGTGGGCGAGTTGGCTGACCCGTAATGAGGGGGGTACTGGAGAAAACTCTATAAATAGTCTTCCAGTCTCTCTAACCCTAATTCTCACATGTATCCTCACCTGCGCCAGGGCGTTTACCTAACGCTAAATGTGAGGGGGCCGCCTCATTGAGCCGTGATATGGAGAGGGCAATAGAGGAGAAGGACTTGATGCGTGGATCCCCTTGATATGTGGGAAATCCCTTTTTCGCTTCCGCTTTATGTTTGATGGATCCCAAAAACAGGTGCGTTAATCTTTTCAATTATCGTATGCATGTTCTTGTTCGGTTATGGAGATCTTGGGGTTGCGCAATTTGCGTCCAATATGTGGTATCGAGCCTCCATAACCTTAGAACTCGAACGCATAGTATTTTGCCCTAATTTTGTGATTTTGAGATTTTTAAGTACAATAAAATTAAAATTAAATCACATATTCGGACTGGGCTCGACGAGGCGAGCAAAACTGTGGGCGGTGCGTCGCCGGGGGAGGCCCCACGCACCCCCACGCACCCTCACGCGCTCCCACGTGCGGGGCGCTGCTCGCGCGTGTGGCGCACGCGGGCGCTGACGTCACGATGACGTCAGCGACCCGGACTCGGATTCAATCCGATTGGCGCCGACCTGACCCGCTGACGTCACATTGACATCAGCAATGGGACCCGACCCGACCCGTATGGCGACCGACCCGACCCGACCCGTTGACCCAACTCGACCCGGTCAACCGATGACCGGTCGGTCAATCGGTCGGACCGGGAACCGGTCGGATTGCCACCGGTCGGACCGGTTTGACCGACCTTTTGACGCCCGCGCGTGGGCTCCACACGCCGCGCACTCAGGCGGTGCGTGCGGGCGCGTGGAGGCTCCAATCCACGCGTGGTCGGCGACGTTGGACTCGTATCTTCATCCTCTATCTTGTGGTATGTTTATTTTATATTTTTGATGATTTTATGGATGTGAAAATACAAACAAAGCCCTAAATACGCGTATTTTTAGTGTATTTTCACGTATTTTTCTTGTATTTTTTTGTGATTTTCAAAATACAAGTGTTGGGTTACTGATATGCTATCACATAAACTTTATTGTGAACTGAAGTTTGCTTAATGAGATACAACCATTATGGGATAGTAATTGAGCTATGTCTTGAGGTGATGAGAAACACTAAAAGGTTATGAAACTTATATTGCTCATGTATACTCATTTACCTGCATCTTGATGCATTTTTGTTTCTTTGTGATAACCTTTTATGATGGACGTCTTAAGAACTTGTGACCAAATTGATTATGTTACTTAACACATCTGGGCTGAATGTGGGTAATGCATGTCGATTAAATTATTAGATGATGTTCCTAAAATCATCTAGTCACCTGGTTAATGTCTATCAAGTTGAACCTTTTTTGTTAATGGTTCTCTAGTTTGACTCAATTAATAGGCCATTGGTTGATAACAATGATAATTTTGTTACTTAAAAATTGGCTAATATATTAGCTATTGGCCCTGGAGTCATGTTTTGCCTTATGAAACTCATGAGCAATAGTGGATTAGCTATCAGGCTTGTCGATCTGGGGTATTCTGTATTGCTATTGATGTTAACTTATGAAAGATCCTCTAGATCAGCATTCTTTTTATGTTGATTCTGGTAATCTGTAATCGGGGTGCACAAGAGATGTTTTCTTCTATGTTATGAGAAGTTTATTGTGTTATTGTGTTCCGTGATCTCATTGAGAGTTGTCTTTCGATCATTTATATATATATATATATATATATATATATATATATGTTTGATTAATTTTTATTAATGAATAAAGCAGTGTAATTAGCATGATATGTGATTTTGGTGATTTACTGCCCCTATCACTAAAGTCAAAATCACATGTATATGGTGTATGTGAGAAGTAAAGTTTATATCCCTAGTATGAGAGAATTTCAAGGATTCAATTGAGTAGTGACCGCCAAAGTGGCACGCTTGATTGGATTTGAGAAATTTCGGTCTCGTATATTGATTGGGATGTCTCCTGGTCTAATGTGTAGTCATACTCCCAAAGGAGGTGATTGTGTATTAGTTCATGGAAGGATACATGATGGTATGGTGGAGGAGTGACTGATCCTAGTGGTTCATATGCCCAAAGGTGATGAATTCACGAAAATTGGAATAAATTCTCATAACCGCTATCATGTGGGGAGTGTACAATTGCATGTCATGTATTCAGCCCAAAGGTGATTATATGATTTTGCATGTAACTTTCTGGATGTGTACTTGTACGTCAAGTTACACAGTGCTCACATGATGCTAATTATATACATTGCTTGTTATTTTAGTCACATTTTCTGTAATTAATAACTCCACTATTATTGAGGTTTTTTACTGTTTCAAATTTTAAGTTGTGGATATATGTTTTGTTGCTTGAGAAAAGAGCAATTGAATTTGCTTATTGTCCATGAAGCATTCCATTCTGGAACACTAGAAAAGAGGTTTGCCTGCGGACTGCACTGCTATAAGATGATGGAAGCCTTAGTTGCTTGAAATTATGTCTTGTCTGATATTGAAATTAGGACATATCTGCAAAGATTGTGTTTAAGTCCTAATGACATATACATCTCGTGTATGATTAAAAGGTTGTTTCCAAAAGTTTTCTATTTAAGGAAAATGGCCGAGATAAAGAATAAACTGGTTAAAATTAGTCTTGAAGGTTGTCAGGCCTAATAGTAGGGTAAGTATTTTGGCAAGTATGACATTACTGAATTACATTACTGAATTGCTTAAAGAGTCATTTGTCAAATACTTGGTAAATTTTGGGGTGGTAATTTAATTACTATGCCTGAAAATCTTGACAATAAGATTTGCCAAAAGGCATAATTGCACCATAATTAACATGGTGATGAGTAAGACTAATTTATCGGTCTTTTGTGGGTTGATATTTTGAAAGCAATTTTTTCACATACAAAAACGTATTTCTTATCAAAGTTGTTTCATAAACTTCTTTTGAGTTATGGACTGGACGTAAATTGATTGAATCATATTAAATTTAGAGGTGTCATGCAGGAGTGAGGTTATCTAATCTAATATTAAGTACGTTGGAATTTAGATCCACTCGAAATTATTTTGTATCTTATCCAGATTGTTAAAAGGGGTATCAATTTTATGACCCTAAAGAAGGTACAAAAATTATGGAATTACATACTCTAAAGTTTCTTAAGATCGACGTAATTGTAGAGAATAGCTGCTCTCGAGACTATTAAAGATAATAGTATGATGGGGGTTCTTGTGTTTTTGTCTTTACCTATACAAATAATTATGGAATCTCCTGTACCATAGACTAAACTTGTTGAGGTTCAAGGTACTATTCTTGATATAGTTTATAATGAAATTTCTTAAACCTCTCAAGTGCAAAATGAAGTGGTTGCAGCTTTATTAAGGAGATTTGTTAGGGAAAGACGATCAGTTATACCATCAGACTATATAGTCTATTTGTGAGAGCATGATTACAATATCCATTACATGGTTGTTTTAGCAACTTATATAAATGTCGTTTCTTGTTCTTAATTAAGTATGTGATTAGATGCCATAAAAAAGATAATAATATTTTCACTCTGAAAGAGGGGTGGATTAGTGAAGAAATAATTATTTCTTTATAGATTCTTTCAGAGTGAACGTGTCATTGATAGTTTATTTTTTATATGGAGTTACGTCAAAGAGATACAAAATCTATATAAGTGCAATTGGAGAATTTTGCAGCAGATTCAAGTAAACTTGTGTGTAGACTGAAAAGTCTTAATTCATGGTCTTAAGCAAATTTCCAGATAATATTATTAAAGTTTCATAGTGTTGTTATTTTGTTCAATTGAGAACAAAGTAATTCAATGTACTGCAAGGTCAGTGGGAGGAAATTTATTTTTCTCATACACTATGTACATGATATTTTGTTTACAAGTAATGACCTTGAGACATCTTATATCCTTTGTACTGAGGTTTGTAAAGATTGTTTTTGCAATATTATATTAGATTTTCTCGGAGGACATTTGCTGATTGTATATTGGAAATATTCAATATACATCATTGCAAGCCAGGAATTGCTCTTGTTGTTAAGGGTGATGGATTGAATCTATCACATTGTCCTTATTTAGATACTGAGAAAATCTAATTAAAGGGTGTACCTTGTGTCAGTGCACTTAAAAGTATAATGTATGCTCGAATTTGCACTAGACTAAATATCATCTTTGTGACGGGACTTCTAGGCAGATATCAGTCAAATCCAGGACGCGATCACTAGGTTGCTGCCAAGAAGTTTTTTAAGGTACTTAAAAATGACAAGAGATTATATGCTAATTTACAGACATGTTCAATTCTTGTAACTAGTAGGGTATTTAGATATAAACTTTGCTGGCTGTTATGATGACATGACATCAATAACAGAATATATATTTATGTTAGCAGGAAATGCAGTAAATAAAGTTCTATGTAAGCATAGTTTGTAACATTCTTTGAGACTGTTACTTGGGCTATTAAGCTCCGAAACCTCATTAAGGAGTTGACCGTTTTTAACTTTATGGATAGACATATACGGTTGTATTGAGATAACAAATTTGTAGTATTATTTATTTACTACAGAGGTCTCAATGGGTCTAAATATATGGCGGTCAAATTTTTTTGACCATAAATAAACGATATAGAAAGGTGACGTTATAATATAACATATTTCACAGATGATATGGTTGTAGATCCACTAACTAAAGGTCTACGCCCATGTGTATTTGAGCGACATGTTGTTAGCATGGGCTTAGAAGCATCATGAGATGCTGTTGTTTAGTGGGAGCTATTTTGGCTTTACTCTGATAAAGGTTTCATCTGTATTCGTTACATTTTGTAACAGTTTGATATGTATCAACTTTTGCATTCAATAAAGTATTTTTGAATGTGTTGTTATTATGTTGAATACATATTGATAAAGTCTGAAGGTACATTTTGTAATGGTTTGAGTGAAGGCTAGGGGCATCCGGTTATTAGCCTTGTCCATATGTCTTGTTATACATAAAGAATGGTTAACCATAAGGACAAGACATATGTGGGTTCATGGAACCATAAAGACATTCTCTAGTGGCACAAGTTTTTGTGACGCTTAAGGTAAGAGAATGGACATTCTCTAGTGGCACAAGACAAGTTTTTGTGACGCTTAAGGTAAGAGAATGGTGACTGACAAATGGGATCTCTCTATGAGAGATGTTGTCCATTTGACACACTACCATATTGAATTCATATCAATAGAGTTGAGAACATTCGTGACCATGGAAGGCTCTATGTGTATACATGCAGTTACCGCCATGATTCGGTGTTTGAGACTTTATGGGATAGGATTGACTATTAAGAATTATCTCTAGACCAATGTGCGCACATACAGTACGATTTCAACTAATATAGTCCAAGTGGGAGAATGTAAGAGTTTTCTTAATGTAGACTACATTAATTGATATTGTAATTTACCGTTTAACGTTTACCGTTTTACGAAGGTTGGTCTAAGGTGAGATAGAAGGTTTCTTAATTAGTCTAATATGGGGTTGGCTAGCGTGGGCCGAGTTGAGCCTGACCCGTAATGAGGGGTCTGGCTGAAAACTCTATAAATAGTGCTTAAGTCTCTCATCTAACCCTAATTCTCACATGTATCCTCACCTAAGGGGCGTTTACCTAACGCTAAACGTGAGGGGGGCCGCCTCATTGAGCTAGTGATATGGAGAGCAATAGAGAAGAAGGACTTGATGCGTGGATCCCCTTGATATGTGGGAAATCCCTTTTTCTGCTTCCGCTTTATGTTTAATGGATCCCAAAGCAGGTGCGTTAATCTTTCTACTCAATTATGCATGTTCTTGTTTTGGTTATGGAGATCTTGGGGTTGCGCAATTTACGTCCAACAATTACATCACGTGGGAAACTGCCCATTCCCCACCTAATGTAATAACGGCATTTCGGCAACATTTTCTAAAGACAGTTAGAAACTGCACACGCTGCACGATTGAATCGAGCGCATATGGCACGTCTTTCACCTCCTAGCATCATTTGGTTCAGAAATCATATGCCACAATATCGGATCAAGCAACACCTTTTCTAAAGGTGAAGAGCTGCAAAATCTGAAGATTGAAAAGTGCGAGCGACTTCTTAACTTCAATGATCCACAGAACATTCAATTTCACCGATACACATTAATTTCATGAAGGAACTCATGGTAAATCTTCCCAGTATCTCATTCATCGGATCTTACCCAATTTCTTAAATGTCAATAAAAAGAGAAAATTCACCTCCACGAACAGTTGCTCCCCTAGTAGTCAGAGAGAACGGGGCATTCGGCAATACAAGCTCAATTTTTTCCTGCAAAGTGGGTGAAATTTGAAATTCACAATACTCGCAATCCACAAATTTCACCACAAGAATATTGAAGCAAAGTTCTGCATATTAGCCAACTAGGTCCCTTTACTGTCTAGTATTGACTAGCAGCCGACTTGGCTGGAGAGCGAGGCCCGAGGATGGATCAGAAAATAGATAACAAATTCCTGGAAGTGAGTCTATTAGTAGAATACAAGATCAAAGATGGGGGAGCTCAGTCGTCCATTTCCTCGTCTCCGTCGGCTTCCGTCTCTATATCTGCATTACACTCCATTTTATTAGAAGGATGCGCCGTCCGACGGGAGCAAAGGAGCCATTGTCCTGCTGCAGTTTTGCTGTTGCACATATATCGGACGAAGAAATACACATGAGGAAAGTCGTTCTCTTTCTGCCATACCCGCCTCTGGAATTTTTTGGCCCGTCTAAAACCGCGGAAATTCCCCATATGAAAATTCTTGACCATACATACGCAGTCATGTATCCATGGGCCTAAAAGCATTTGCCATTCTTTCTTTTTCTTCTTCTTCTTCATTGGCCGGTTGTTGGCCATGGTGGCGGCCGGCGAGGCTCGAGCTTGCCAAATTCCGACGAGGTCGAGCCTCGCCTGATTAGGCAAGGCCAAGCTCGGCTCAATGCCGATGAGCTTGAGCCCTACTAGATCCGGCCACTTGGGTGGGGTTCGAGCTTCTCCTAGCTTGTTGAATCTAGCAGGCTCAAGCTCGTTGGTGTCAAGCGAGCTCGAGCCTCGCTGGACTGTGGCGAGGCTTCAACTAGCCTCTGGCTAGTCATCGGCCGTCGACGTGGCCGGTGACCGGCCAATAAAGACGAAGAAGAAAAATAAAGAAAAAGAAAAAGAAAGAAGAGGAAAAAAAGAAAAGAAAAAGAATAAAAATCATTTTTTAACAAAAAAATAAAAAATTTATTGAAAGGGGTGCATGTAGGAAAAAAAAAAAAAAAACAGAACAAAAACAAAAGTAAAAGTAAAAACTGAAAAACCGAATCAAACCGGGATTTCAGTTCGGTTTGGTTTCGATTCGGATCGAATTTTGGTTCGGTTCAATAAATTTTCTTATCAATTCGGTTTAGTTTGGTTTTCCAAAAAAATCAAACCGGACTAAACCACTTACACCCCTAGCCATGTGTATCCGTCACTTAAAATCTCGTTGCTTCTTTAGGGGGTAAATTGTCTTGATATATAGTGCCGACAACCAAAGAAATTATATAAACTAAAAACTTCACGGATAATGTGGGGGACAAAGTCATTTATAGTACATGATAGAACATTTTTTTTTTAATGTAACATTCACTTAATCTAGTGGAATGACTAGGTAATGAGTTCTTCATCTGGACAACATTTAAATAGTCTCCCATTTACAACCCATGAGTGGTAGATACACTTCAATTAGACAAATCCACGATGCATTGAGCTCATGTTCCCAATTTTTTGCCTTGTGTTCCGTCTGTTTATCTTCTTTTCTTTTTTCCGTACACATGATTAGGGCCATTAGATGGGTGGGTTAAGTAAAGAATGGTCTAATCTAAATCGACCCATTTTATCTATTTTGATCCATTTATATGCAAATGCAAATTCAATGATCAATACCCGATCTAGACCCGATCCATATTACTAAAACACATATATATTTAAAAACAAGAACTTTTATGCTATTCTTGTAGTGAGTAAAAGATAACCACTGGGGGTTCGCCCTAGTGGCCACTCTTCCATCTTGGAAGGGGAAGGTTGGGGGTTCAAATCCCCACCTTCTCATGGGGGATTGGGGTGTGGACGATTTCATTTCAGGAGTGGGTTTCGACTCCCACGCCCTGCAAGGACACATGGCAACAGTCTGAGAGTGAGTGTTAGAGTAGGATTAGCGTAGGACCGAAAAAAAAAAAAAGTAGTGAGTAAAAGATAAAAGTATTAGTAGTTTCATAAGGTCCCAACTAAGATTTCAACTTGTTTGTGACTTTTACTTTATTGCAATTTTTTTGAGTTTCATAATGAAAAATCAACGCATCTTAAAATTGATAAGTCAAATGACTATTGACACGTAAAATCATATATTAATTTTCGCGATTTTCTAAAGCTTAAAAGATCATAAAATTTTTACTATTTTTCAATTTTGGAAAAAAGAAGATCATAGGTAGAAAATTAAACTAAAAATAAGTTGTTGCACCCGAAAACCTTCATCCCAAACGCGAAGACAAGTGAAGAGAGAAGCAACCCCAACAATATCAACACTTCGGCGACGCAAGTTCCCACTTCGCATTCAAACCCCTTTATTGCAAACCCTATATATCCCCACCGAATTTATACTCAGACCTCATCCATCTCCATCGTCATCACCATGGTCATCGTCGTCTTTATATCTTCTGCAACTTCCAATGGTGGAAAATCAAGCCCACCACAACGGCGCATACCACGTCCCACCATCTCCCTCAAGCAGCACCCCTACCTTCGCCCCAGCCACGGTGGGGGCTGCAGCTGCGGCTGCTACCTCCTCAAGCTCATCTTCGATCTCGTCCTCACCGTGGTTGTCGCTGCTGGCATACTTGCCCTCCTCTTCTGGCTCATCTTCTGCCCCAACCTCGTCAAGTTCCATGTCACTGAGGCTGAGCTCACCCTGTTCAACTTCACCACCAATGACACCCTCCTCAACTACAACCTCAAGCTCAACCTCACCATTTGAGATCCGAACTGCTGCATCCAGATCTACTACGACTGGATCAAGGCGCGAGCATTCTATCGGGGCCAGCGTGTCAATACCGAGTACCTAATGCTATTGTACCGGGGCTACAACACGACAACCTTTAATTTACAAGAGAGGAGTGATCGAGCTTCAAGAGGAACTGTAGATGAGTTGGGCTTTAGATCCCAAAAAATTGACATTTTATTGGATTATCACTCAGATTCATATCAACCCATTTTGCAAAATTTAGCTAACCCATATATGACCCAACTCATCATATATGAGTTAATAAATGCTGGCGGGTGAAGCCAAATATCTTTAAGGGCTTTTTTTTGTCTTTTTCATTAAATTTGCTTTTAGGTAAAAAGCTATACCTTTTATATCAACATAGCAAGACATTAGCTGTCAAGGGACTGAAAAAGAAAAAAAAAAAAAAAAAGGAAAAAGAGAGAAGAAAAAGTGAGTTTTTTTTTCTTTATGAGGGTTCTTAATCTTTTTGTATCCTAATTATAAGAGGAGATCATTGTTGTATTTTTGTTTTCTTCAGAGTCTAGTGGATTCGCAGAATGCCTCTGTGTGGAGACGTAGTCTAGGCTTGAGTGAACTTTGATAAAAAAAATTCTAGTGTGTGCTTCTGATTTTGTTCTTTTATTTTTAAATTCTACCTAAGTAAATTGTTTGCGTGCGTTATTTTTCTGGAATCAGCGTGCTATTCCTAACAACTAGTACCAGAGCCTAGGTTAACTAATCGAGAACATCAAGGGTTTTTTTATGACATTTGATTGAAAGCAAACAATATGGTAGAAGATAAAATTAGAATCGATAAGTTTGATGAGTAGGATTTCGGATAGTGGAAACTTCAAATTGATGACTATCTTTATTAGAAAGTTCTTCTATGCACCACTTGAGGGTTGGAAACCCGAAATCACGATAGTAGATCCAACAACAGGGGATGGAAAATTCTTGATCAAAAGGCATTAGGTGCGATTCGTCTAGGGCTGACAAAAAATATGGGGTACCATATTATGAAAGCAAAAACTACGAAAGAAGCCATGGATATTTTGATGAATATATATATATATATATATATATATATATATATAAGAAGCCGTCCACATCAAATCAAGTATTTTTGCTAAAAAAATTAGCTAATATAAAGCTATTTGACAGAGGTTCTATGGCAAAGCATAATTATAATATCATACAGGTCACATGTTAGTTGAATCCACGGGCATAAATATGGATATGAAGCTCCAAACTTTATTATTTTTATGTTCCCTTTTGGAAAGCTACAATACCACAATGCAGGGAATTTCGACCACCATGAAGGATGATTTACTCTGGATGATGCATCATGGAAGAAGAGATGCGAAGGAAAGTCTCAAGTAAAGATAATTTTTTAGCATCTACATCTTCGATGACATTAGTAGTAGAGAACCGTGGGATAAGTAAAAGCAGAGGAAAATTAAGTGGGTGTGGCAAGCCACAATTAAGGAGAAAGAGACAGGTTGCAAAAGATGAGTGTTGGTTTTGTCACCAGATCGGACATTGGAGGTTTCAATGTGAAGCTTACAAAAAGAAGCAATAGGATGAGAATCAGGGAGCTAATGTCGTTAACGATGAACATTTGCTAGAGAACTTGTGTTTGTCTGCAAGGATTGACTTGACAACAGACAAGTGGTTTATTAACTCAGGTTCTTTCCATTGCACCTCGTAAAGAGACATATTTGCTTATTATGCAAGGAAAGATTTCAGGTAAGTGGTTGTGGGAAATGACCACGTGTGTCCGATTATTGGAAAATGAATTGTGACTGTGGACATCTAAGGTGGAGGACGTCTAGTTTTATGTGAAACCAGACATATTCCAAAGTTGAAAAATCTGATTTCAACTAGTAAACTTGACCAAGAAGGCATGGTAACAACCTTTGGATGCGGAGAGTGGAAGATAATCTCAGGGGTAAGAATAATAGCAAAGGAAAAGCATACCAGGACACTTTACCTTCTCCAAGGAGACAATATCAATGATGTGTTGCAACTACAATGGCCATAGGTGGTTTGCCTACTCTTTGGCATTATCGTTTGAGACATTTTAGTGAAAAGAGCGTAAAACAGTTACACTCAAGAAAGTTGCTTCTAGGTTTGAGAAAAGTTGAGCTAGATTTCTGTGAGAGTTGCATTTATGGAAAACAAAAAGCGGTTAGCTTTCAATTGAATTAGCGACAAAATAAATGCCAAAAGCTAGAGTTGGTTCATATTGATGTGTGGGGACCAACTCAGGAACTCTCTTATGGTGGTAAGAGATATTTTGTCACTTTCATTAAAGATGCGACATGGAAGACTAGGGTCTACACACTCAGAGAAAAAATCAGAAGTATTGGGGATGTTCAAAATGTGGAAGACCATGGTAGAACAAGTTATCAATTTAAAGCTCTGAAATCTAATAATGGAGGTGAATATACAAGCAAGGAATTTGCAGAATACTTGAGCTGCAAAGACATACACGGGTTAAGACTATTCCTATAACTCCTCAAGAAAACAGTATAGCTAGACCATTCTAGAATGTGCAAGATTGTGTGAGATGCATAAGGCTACAATCGGATCTTGGCTACATTTATGGGGCAGCCACAGTTGATGTAGCTGTTTATCTTATCAACAAGAGCCCATCTAGTGCATTGGATGGAGAAATACTGTAAGAGCAATGCTTAGATAATAATGTTGATTATTTATATCTAAAAGTTTTTGGTTGTATTGCACATGCTCTAATTGACAAGGGGATACAAAAAAGCTTCATGCTAAGTCCCAGAAATACGTCTTTATGGATATGGTGGCAATAAGTATGGTTATGGGCTTTAGGATTATGAGAATAACAAAGTCATTTGTAGTCAGAATGTGGTATTCCATGAAGAAAAGATATACAAGGATCATCAGACAGAGCATGAGAAGGCGGTAGAACCAGAATGTGTTGAGTTGGACATAATGCCGGTGAAAATAATTCTAGCAAATCAGAGTGCACCTAAAGGAAAGGTTCGAGATGAACCTATTACTAATGAGCAGGAAGTTCAAGAGGAACACAGTGATTCAATTCAGACTAATGCCATGAAGTACCTGTCTTGAGGAGGTCTACATGTGTAAGAAAGTCGAATGTAATTTTTGATCCATTAGCAAATATTGTTCTAAGCCATGTCTTATATACAAATTCGGGAGAACTGGAGACTCATGATGAGGTAAAGAAAGACACATCTTACATATAGTGGGAGCGTGCTATTAAAGACGAGATGTGTTCGTTACTTCAGAACAAAACTTGAGAGTTGACCAAGTTGCCCACCGGCAAAAAGGTTTTGTTAAACAAGTGGGTGCAAGATTAAAAATGAAGTAGATGATAGTATTAGATTAAAAACTTGTGGTGAAGAGCTTTTCTCCAAAAGAAGGGATTGAGTACTCTGAAATATTTTCACTGATAGTGAAAATGACATCAATCAGAGTTCAGCTAAGTATAGTTACAATGGAGGATCTTCATCTCAAGCCATTGGATGCAAAAACGGTGTTTTATATGGTGACCTAGATGAAGAATTATACATGGCGCAACTTAAAGGTTTTGAGGTCAAAGGTAAAAAGTACATGGTATGCCGCTTGAAGCAAGTTCCGCGACAATGTTATCTAAAGTTTGATGGTTTCATGCAAGAAAAATGATTTGCGCACTCTGAGGCTGATCATTGTGTTTATTTTTGCAAGTATAGCGATGGTGATATTGTGTATCTCTCTTCATACGTGGATAACATGTTGATGGCTAGATCCAATGTGAAGAGAATCGTAGAAATGAAGAAGATGTTAGCATAGCAGTTTGCTATGAAAGACATGGAAGAGATCAAGAATATCTTAGGCATGAAAATCATTTGGGACAAAAGAAAAAGAAAAAAAGAAAGGTGTTAGAAGAGATTTAACATGGATAAGGAAAAATCGGTTGCAACTCCTCTAACGAGTCACTTCAAACTTTCCAATGACATGTGTCCAAGTATTCAGGCTTCAAAAGATGAGATGATGGTAGTCCCATACGCATCAACATGGGAAATTTGATGAATGCGATGGTGAGCACGAGATCAAACATTCCACAAGCAATAGGAGTTGTGAGCTGATACTTGCAGAACTCGGGCAAAGAGTAATGGAATGCTGTAAAATGTATATTAAGATATCTAGCAAGTAAATCATATTACTCTTTTTGTTATGGCGGTACATCTCTAGAGTTATAGGATTATGTGGATGCAAATAACTTGGGTGATCGAGATAGTAGTAAAAGTACTACTTGCTATATCTTTATAATTGCAGGTACAGTAGTGAGTTGGGTATCTCAACTACAAAAAGTAGTGGCTCTGTCGACAATAGAAGCGGAGTACGAAGTCTTTATGGAAATCATGTGATTACAATATTAAATGGAGGAGTTATATCAAAAGCCGCCAGTGAGTACACTTTGGAGTGATAGTGAAAGTGTGGTGCACTTTGCAAAGAATGCAGCGTATCGCTCAAGGACTAGACATATCAAGATGTGTTATCATTTCATTAGGTTAGCTTTGAAAGATAATGAGTTAAAGTTACAAAAGATTGATGGCCCAAAGAATCCAACTGACATGTTGACCAAGGTAGTAGACAAAGAGAAACATATTTTTTGTACTACTGCCATTGGTATTTGTAATGACTCGACTCTAGATCATGGGGTTATCGTTGCAACGTTCTAGGCATGTCGCCATCCCTTTTTTTAATTTTTGTTACATGCATGTGGAAGCATACATATATCAAGCACCTGTACACAACAACAATTAATTAGGAAAAACACTTTGCAAACACACTGCTTCTTATGTTACATTAGTATATTTTACAAGCCCTTTCTATGGGCCTTTCCTTTTTACATCGTCCTTTTATATGCATGTAGGCCAAGGGAATTCCTATCTCCTCTAGCGTGACTGCAGCTCTTAAAACTGGTGTGAGGCTTCAATGCCTACAAAATTGAAAAACAAGAAGTGAGTCCAAATTTCAATAAGTAAAAACCCCTAATCCTCTATTAGGATGACATCTCGTCATCAAATCTAGTATGTACAATATTCGTATTACAATATCGATGGAAGATTGATAGCAATATTACTACTACACCTTGACTACAAGTATGTGTCCCTTCGGCATAACTTCCATGCATGCTTACCTTCGGTTTATCCATGAACATACCAAGTCACATAGTAATAAACATACCTGCATGTATAAGAGGTTCATTAATATACATTCTGGCTCAACCAGGGTATCCCGACTTAACTGATACATCTAGTTTCAAGCTAGGCATCCTGATGTTAACTCACCTTAGGCATATGAGCTCAACCCAAGCATTCTAGCTCAACCGGGGCATTCCATTCTCATGAACGAGACATTGCCGCCAATGCTATGTGACGACGATCTTCTTCTTTCATTTAATGATCACATATCATATGTCGACAAGTCGGTTTATTATCTTTCATTTTAACCCACACATACAAAACTCGAGGGCGTGCTCATATAAGTACGTGTCATATATTACGATACCGTAACTACATAATAAGCCGTGCACGATTCAAGACACGTGGCCCGAACCGACCCGTCTAGATTCCAACCCTCCATCAAGCAAGGCTCAGATCGATACGCCTCAATATCGATCCATGGCCAAGTGAGGCTCGGTCTATCACGTCTTAACACCGATTCGAGACCAAGTGAGACCCGTTAGTGTCCCAGGCATGAATCGACCAACACATGAGCAAACCATACAAAATAGACCAACGACATGTAAATGACTACTCATGGGTGAGCACACGATTAAACTCGATGACGTAGCATATTGCCCTAGTCAAGGGTTAAGAATTCTACTTACAACACTCTGAGGACCGGCCTAGGATGAGTGACAAATGGGAGAGCAATGCGGCCAACAAAAAGAGAGGGCGGCGGTGAGGGTGAGGGCGCGAGAAGGAGAAAGGGAGAGAGGAAGAGAAAAGTGGGGAAATGGAGTAACTTTCTACTTGAGGAAAGGCTCTCTCTACTTATAGTCCTAACTATTGCTAAGTGGACTCCCTCTTCTCTTCCTAAAGTGGTGCTTGCAAGATCACCCATTATTGTTCTCTCCTTGTCTTGATTTCAAGAAGCACTCTTAAAGACCAAACTTATATCGCAAGTCTCAAAAATAGGACAATCGTGGCCTAAGGCCCCTAATGGACAGCTAAGCCCATGACTCATCCTCTTAAATGATGACCTTAATTGAACATGTAGCATCCCTTATCTCCTTCAAGAATGGCACCTCCTAGGAGTCTTGCAAGGTCCTCAATTATTGGTCATCTTATCTTGACTCTAGAAGCAAGACTAAGGAATAAACTTGCTTGGCAAGTCTCATTTTAGGGTAATCATGGCCCTAGACTCCTAAAATGGACACATAAACCCATGACTCAACACTTGCATTCAATGACTAGCTTCCAAAAGACTTAATGGCAAGCCTATTTTCAAGACAACTTGTCCTCCAAGTTTGTTCTCCTCCTTTGGGCGTGCAAGTCTTCTTTGGCTTCCAATATTTTGCTCTTCAACAAGACTCATTTGAAGTAATGATGGTCCTCAGTCTAGAGGGACATTTAAGCATGCAAATCATCCCCTTTCATTGACGGGTTTTTGGACTTTACTCACCAAGAAACCTAACTTGTTCTTCAAGTTCTTCCTCTTAGGCGGGTTCTTCTTCTTCTTGCACTAATGTCTATCCACTTCCAAGGCTCGACTAGGCTAATGATGATCCTGAATTTTAGGGACACATAAGCTTACAATGAATGGCTTGATTCCAAGAAGAATTAAGGCAACTTGTCTTCCAAGAAGTCTCATAGGCATGAGTCATCTTCTTGCATCAATGGTTTTTTGGATTCTAGTTCATTAACCTAGAGTAGACTTATCTTCAAGAAGGCTTAGGTGTGTGGCATTATCTTGACTTGGGTGGACTTGTTATTTTCTAGAAGTCTTATCCTTAAGAAGCCTTGACTTGGGGTGGACTTGATCTTCTAGAAGACTTATCCTAAGAAGACTTGAAGTTGACTTTCTCTTTAATTAGGTAACTTCCAAAATTCAAGGCATTCATGAGAAAAAACTAAATTGGAGTGCCGCCTCATCGAATGGAAGTTTCTCATATTTGTCCTCGATCGACTGCCCTATCTGGACTGACATTCGTGACTAGTTCATGAGCGGACGAGGTCCGATACAACTCATCCTAGCGAGTGAGACTAAGTCGGTGGCTCATTCGGACTTGCGTGTTGCCATCTAGTGTTTAAATTAGGCTAGTCATAGCTTATCCCATTAGAGTTGATCAATTCTGTACCCCTCAAGTAGGTCCTGCGGGCAGCTTCGTGTCCTGCCTTGACTGTCGTGGGGCTTGGTAGATCGGGCCTTGGGCCGGCTTGTGCTAGCACTTGGCCTAACCTAATCGGCTCTATACCTGGCGCGAGGCCAGGCCTGGTTGGCCTTTAGCTTTGTCTTGGCTTATCCATGGCTGGTTGCAACCAATCCATGGTCGACCCTCGGTTGTCATATGGTTTCGTGGAATCGGTCAATCCATGGCTAATCCACGGTCAATCGGAATCAACTCATAATCATCTACAGTTGATACATGTTCATGTGGAATGACCGGCGGCCAGTACATGCCGGAGCGGAACTGATCCATGGTCGTCCCTAGATTCATAATGGTGTGTGACCGTTCCATGACCAACCTTCATGATTGAGCGGCCGATCCATGGCCCAATGCAAAGCACAGCCCCCTTGTGCATAGGCATAGGACAAGGCACGGGGGCCTTAATGCCTTAGCTCAAGACTGGGCATGATGCCCTTGCTCATGGCCCGAAACTAAGGATGTCATAGTATTACTCTATGTTAATTGATGAGGAGTACCACTAAATTTCAGTTACAAGCTTTTGAAGTAGATAGATGCAAAGTTATTTGGTGCATCGGGTGTATTGTCTTCAAATGGGAAATTGTTGGTAGGTGAAGCCAAATATCTTTAATGGATTTTTTGTCTTTTCTATTAATTTTTCTTTTAGGTTAAAAGCTATACCTTTTATATCAGTGATAGTTAAACACTAATTGTCAAGGGACTGAAAAAGAAAATAGAAATGAAAGAAAAAGAGGGAAGAAAAAAGTGAGTTTTTTTTTTTTTTTTTTTTTTTTTTTTTTTTTTATAATGAGGATTCTCAATCCCTTTTATGCCTTGATCTGAGAATATCATCATTGTATTCCTACTTTCTTCAAAATCTGGTGTTTTCGCAAAGTGTCTCTACACTGAGACGTAACCAGGTTTGGGCGAACTTCAATAACAAATTTTTCAGTGTGTTCTTCCAATTTTGTTCTTTTATTATATTTGCTAGGGTGAATTGTTTGGGTGTGTTCCTTTTCTAGAATCGGCATGCGATTCCTAACAATAAATGGGCTTTCAACTCATCTTGACACCTCTACACAAGAATAGATGTGTGCCCTAATGCTAATGAATCCATCTTTTATCTTATGCTTTCCCAACTTCGCAAGGATTCCTTAAAAGTAGTGAACTGCCTTTAATCAGTTGTTATTCTTTTGTTAATAAGTCTTTGATCAAGAAAGGAATGTCCTCCAGTTGGCTTATTTGGGACTACAACTGAATGTGTTGCCCGGGCAAAAGGGACCCAGAATGAGGTCGTCAATATGCGTAATTAGAACTTAACGTAGAAAACTGATTCATCAAAATGATGTATTAATCGGTTGATGGAATTAGTCGCCTTTGGATTAAATCGACGCTTCGCAAGATATTTGTGTTTGCAGTTAGTAATCATAGCAGTTATAATGGATCAAGTGCTTCTCCATTGGAGCCCATAAGCAATTATAATAGATTCAAGTTCTTCTCGATTAGAGGTCATAAATGCTTGCAACCAATTGTACAAAACAAGTGGAAGTATCTGATATGCACACAAGATGATTACAACCTGTCTTGTGTGCCATCCGAAGTCAATTTATGAGAAGTTATATGATTATCACGAGCTAATCGTGCACACATAATATAATAGCATCATTAAATGTGGTAATTTTTTCCTTTTTCCTACATGTGTTGTATGCATGAAAGAAGTGCATCGAGTACTAAATATGAGACTAAAGTAAGAGATATGGAATATTTCAAATATACGGACTAGAAATTTATTGCCAGATATAACAAAAAAGAAAAGTACTATTTTAAATCTAGTGTCACATCAAATATGCAAAGTCAGTACCCAAATTGGCATTCCATGGCTTCAAGTTGCAATCCATCCCTTCAATTTAGAGCAGCACTCATGAAATTCATCGAATTTAAAGGCTAATACACGGGGTCGGGAGATTACGGGCATTGCGATCATGCAATTCGAATCCTCGTACACAAAAAGTGACTCGCGTATCCGTGGTTTGTCCCGTAGTACTTCTTCAACCTGAAACTCCTCCCATCTCTCTGCCTCTCCCTATAAGCTCACCTCTTCTCTCACTCGTTTCAGCTTAATACAAAACGCAATAACATAACACCCCAGAACTTGCGGAACCATGGCTCTGCACTCGAACGAGACCGGCTGGATCGTCCAAGTCGACCAAAACCCCAACCCCAGGCCCTCCCGCGAGCAACAGTCCTGGGAGAAGTGGTCCATCTACAGGGTCCCCACCCACGTCACCGACAACCGCATCGCCTACCGACCGCTAGCTGTCTCCTTTGGCCCTTATCACCACGGCGAGGAAGACCTCTTCCCCATGGAGGAACACAAGCCCCGCGTTCTCCAGCACTTCCTCACGCGGTCTGGGAAGCCCCTCGCGCACTTCCTCGAGTCCCTTAGGGGGGTGGTGTGGGACCTCATGGCAAGTTACGTCGCGCTGGACCCAAAGTGGAAGGAGGACGGCAGCGAGGGCACCGTGGTCAGGTTCCTGGAGCTGATGATCACCGACGGCTGCTTCATGCTCGAGATCCTTAGGTACGCAACCTACAAGGACAACGACTACGGGCCCAACGACCCGATCTTCAGCAACTACGGTATGGTCTACATAATGAAGCACATTAGGAGGGACATGCTCGTGCTGGAGAATCAGCTTCCGATGCAAGTGCTGGATCGGCTGGTCGCCGAGAGCTATGGCCAGCAGGTTACTTTCTTAGATTTCGCTCCGTCATAAGAGTAGGTTATTGTACGCATGGAAACCAGGTACTATGTGCACCTAACAGTTCATCCTGGTGATCTCATATGAATACCGCGTGGGATCCATCAACTCTAGTGCTCCCAACTTGTTGGATGCACAATTAACAATTGCATTATTAAATCTATCACGCTATCGAAATAATTTTTTTCCTGTTTAAAGCAAGTAATATTCGATTTGACAGCAATCTCGTAAGCAATGCACTGACAAAACTCCAACAACGCAGGATGAAGAATTCATTAATGGGCTCATCCTTCAGTTCTGCTCCCCCGGCAAGCACATCCCGAAGATGGGCAAATGCCTGCACGTCCTGGACGTCTTCAGAAAGAGCCTGCTGCACGATGTGGAAAAGCCCAATATCCCGCACAAGCAGGATGAGGGTGGTGAGAAGATAATCCGGCCGGCCATCGAGCTCAACTATGCCGGGATCCGGTTCAAGAAGAGCAAGACCAACAGTCTCAGGGACATCTCCTACGCCAGGGGGGTCCTGAGGCTCCCTGTGATCGAGGTGGACGACACCACCGAGTCCGTGTTCCTCAACTTCATCGCGTTTGAGCGCTTCCACATTGGGGCAGGGTACGAGGTCACATCCTACATCTCCTTCATGGATGACATCATCGCCAACGAACGGGACGTCGAGCTACTCCAAACACACGGTATCATCCACAATGCCATCGGGAGCGAAAAAGCGGTCGCTGAGCTGTTCCACTCGCTGTCCAAGGACGTGGCCCTCGACCCTGAGAGCAGCCTTGACGCCGTGCGCAAGAGGCTCAAAGGGTACTGCCAGAAACCCTGGATCACGTGGAGGGCTAATCTCATCCGCACCTACTTCGGTAATCCTTGGGCTGTATGGTCTCTTATTGCCGCCATCTTCGCCTTGGCGCTCAGCATAATTCAGACCGCGTACACCGTGCTCACCTACAGCCCGAATTCTTAGTTTCCCTCTCTAAAATAATCATCTTCTTTTTTCCATATTTTGGTTTTTCACCTAAGGGCTGGTGCTCGATAATTATCTCTTGATTGGTTGGTGATTGTTGTTATGAATGATTTCCACCCTGTCTTTAGTCATGTTCATTTCCCTCTTAAAATGTTTTGAAAGATGGACATTTCGCTGATTATTTATCATTATCAATGATGATTTCAGTTTTCTTCATGTTTGTCCAATTTGGATAGGTAGTGTGAAGGATGATCAAGTTTTAGAGGGGTAAGTACACTATCAGTGCCAAAAGTTGTGTACGGTGCTCACTTTGGTGCCAAAAGTTTCTGTTGGATCACTTAAGTGCCAAATCGGAGGAAAAACGATTACTTTGGTGCCACCGGCGAGAGATTCCGGCCAAAATGATTACGTGGCTTTTATATTTAAAAAAAAAATCGAGATGGCTTTTAAACGACGTCGTTTTCCGTTCTCCTTAAGAAAACGACGTTGTTTTGCCGTCCTAAGTGGATGGCCTCACAAAAATGATGCCGCACAACTCATTTGGGGATTGAAATTAGGGTTTTTTTGTCTGATCCTCGCCCAACGCCGATCTAGCTCGCTTGGCCGCCGTCGCTCGGCCTCCATCGTAGTAGCACCGTGTCCCAATCTCCGTAACATTTCACCAGCTTCAACGTTGCTCGGCCGGGACCGAGTCCAGTAGCTCCGAGTGGGCGTGGAGGGCGATCCTCTAGCGGCTCTGGCCTTCGATCGCGAGCTAGTGGCGGCACATGAGGGAGCACCGGCCCTGGTCGCCGGAACCTAGGTACTAGAAAGATGCAGGCCAGGCACTCGTTGGGGAGATCAAAGATGGAGAGGGAGAGATCGAGGGCGGCGCACTCGTTGGCGGCCTCCCCGAGCACCGGCCAAATCACAACCTTTGACTTGGCCGCCGAGTGGCCGTCATCGGGGTCGAGTCAGGTCGGAGCTGCGGCCGCTGAGCACGGGGGCCATCGAGGACAGTGACTGGCCCATCGCCGGCGAAGGCGGAGGCGAGGGATGTGGGCGGTTGAAGGGGGAGGAGGAGGGAAGATTCAGGCGGCTTATCTTCTCTCTCTCTCTCTCTCTCTCTCTCTCTCTCTCTCTCTCTCTCTCTCTCTCTCTCTCTCAATTTGGGAATTTGGGGTTTTGAATTAGGGGAGAGACACCAAACGGCGTCGTTTTGTTGTTTAAATGCTGACTATACTCTCCGGCGAGCCACATCAACTTCAAAAATTAATAAAAAAGTATCACGTCGGATTTTCGGCCAACAAGATCGGAGTTGGCACTAAAGTGATTGTTTTTCAAACTTTTTGGCACTTAAGTGATCCAAAATAAACTTTTGGTACCAAAGTGAGCGCCGTACACAACTTTTGGCACTGATAGTGTACTTACCCCAGTTTTAGACAAATGAAATCTTCCATTGCCACATTTTCTTCTTGATTAAATTCGTGGAGAAGTTGTTGTGAACTCAAGTGAAAAACAAGTATGGCCTTCTAAGTCATCTCTAATACTCAAAATTCAAAGTCATCTTTGTATCTCCCAGTCTCAAGCTATCAATCGTTAACACAGGGAACAAACACACGTCTATGCCTGAGAAACAAATCTTTTGAAAATTCCTGTTCTCGAATTAAGCTGACAACGGATTGCTAATTATGTACAGAGAAAAGCCCACTATTTTGGAGAAAACTGCAGTTGTCTGATCTTAATAAACGAGGCTCATATTTTTTTGTATGAACTGCAACGAACCACAATTTAAAAGACGAAGTTTTTAAATGCTTAACGAACCACATTTCAAAAGGTGAAGTTTAGGTGCTTCTATAAATATCCCACGATAAGCTTTTGGGAGCAGGAAACTAGGCTAAGATCCAGAGATTGACAAGAAAACCTCTAAAATTATTTTAATATTGAACATTGTGTTATTTATATTGTGTCATCCCACATTTTCGAACCCACATTTTTTCTTAAAGTGGCGGTTATTCCATATGTCCCTGTTTCGTACATTTTTGTGACAACTGCCCATTTGGTAACCGTCTTGATGGGAGACGGTATATAAAAGGAACAATCGTTCATTTATAACGGGTAATCACAAGGTCTAACACAAAACCTCTCAATTTTGGAATACACCATCAGTATGTGAGGGAATTGGGTTAGTAGAGTGTGCCCGATATTTCACTAAATTTTTGGGACTTTCTGACGAACGTGAATATGAACAATGGCTAGAGGTTTGTCTATAATCGATCATGTTTTCTGCATTTGATTTTTATGTCTAACATTTGGTATCAAAGCATGTTTAGTGCCTCTGCTTTGTTTTTGTCGGTTTTTTTGGTGTATTTTTCGGGCCTTTTGAAGATGAACAGTAATTCGGAATTTTGAGGCCAAGAGAGAAACTCGTCGATTCCAGGCAAATTCTGGTGACCCACCACTCGACTTCGGATCGGTACGGTCGCACCGCTATGAGGAAGATTAGCCATGAGTTATTTCAGCATATCGGTGTTCGCCGGACGCTAATCGGGCAGCGGAAGTCGCGGTGGTCAAGGGTTTGCATTTTTGGGAAATTTTCATTTGATTTGGGGCCAATTTCTTTGTCATTTTCGCCGAAACTTGAACGTATGTGGTCATGTCGGCATGGTCTCCAAAACCCATTATTTATTTCTGTCTTAGATAGGCTGCCGGAGAAGAAACGGGCGGCGAAATCGCGGCGGAACGGCGAAAAATGGTGAAAGAAAAGTTCTATGCGCGAGGAGGAAGAAGGCACGTGGCCCCACGCGTGCACAACGGCTGGCTCGTGGGTACCATGCGCTTGCAACTCCCAGGGGCGCTCACAACTGCAGACGTGTGTGACGCACGCACCAGGGCACTTGCGAGTGCGTGTGGGCCACACGCCCGCCGTTGTTGTAGGCGCGTGCTAGGCACGCTCTCGCGCGGATGCAGGCGCGTGCTCGGCACACGCCTGATGTGCCCGCGGCGCCTTTTTACCCTTTTGCCCCTCTCTTTTCACGTTATTACGGTTCTGTCCTTGGCCGAATTATTTTACTGTTCTGCCCCTTTGTGTATTTATTTACTATTTTGTCATTTCATGCATTTTTATGAATATTTTATGCATGAAATTAAATGTCCAATGATTCATATATTTAATTAATTAGAGAGTAGCCACATCATCTTTAATTAATTAAATTATATATTAAGAGCCTCCAGATTATATTTAGAAATGGACATTGATTGTGATTAATTATATTAATATGATGAATTTTATCCCACAAGAATTTTCATTATGTTAATATGATTAATTAGGATGAGATATCATATTATTTTTCTTAATTTACCCACATGGATTAAGAAAGGGTATATAATATGGTAGTTTCTTCATGATGTAATTATGAATCTATTTAAATTAAAAACTTAGCCCACATGCAGTTTTATGTTATGTGATTCATATTTGTGATATGTTTACATTGGTAAAACATGATTTATGTATATTTGGCCTCAAATTTTGTGACATAAGCATGATTGTTTGATATGCAGTTTTGCACCCTATGAATTTCTCTGAATTTAAGTGTGATGTTCCCATACTGAATGATGAGAACTATAAAGTTTGGAAGGAGTTAATTCGTCTTCAATTGGGGTGGATGGACATGGACTATGCTATAAGGAAAGACGAATCACTTGCTCATACTAATTCGAGCATCGCAACTGAGATAACCCTTTATAATAAATGGGAGCGGTTCAATCGTGTTAGTGCGATGTTTATAAGGGCTAAAATATCTCCTAATATTCGTGATTCGATTGCTCAGCACAACAATGCTAAGGCTTTATTGGAGGCCATTGATGCGCAGTTTGAGACTTCAAAGAAAGCGCATGCCATGACCCTAATTATGAAGTTTTCATCGTTGAAACTCACTAGTATTAGAGGTGTGTGTGAGCACATCATGCAAATGAGGGACATTGCGGCTCAGCTTAAGAACCTTGAGGTTGAAATATCTAAATCATTTCTTGTGTTTTATATTCTAAACACTCTCTCGCAACAGTATACACCTTTCAAGATCTCTTACAACACATAAGAATAAATGGTCAATTAATGAACTCATGACAATGTGTGTTCAAGAGAAAGAAAGACTGATTATGGAATTGGGAGAAAGTGTTCATTTGGCAACACAAGGAAAGAATAAGGGCCATGGCTAGTGTAAGGGAAAAGGTAAGATACTTTCCCAAGCTGACATTAAGAAAGAATCCAAATGTTTCTTTTGTAAAAAGAATTGTCATATAAAGAATGATTGCGTCAGATTTAAGGCCTGGCTTGAGAAGAAAGGTAATCCAATCTCTTGTGTTTGTTATGAATCTTATATGGCTTATGTGAGTCACAACACTTGGTGGATTGATTCTGGATTTACAATCCACATTTTGAATTTCTAGCAGGGTTTTCAAAACCACAGGAAGCCAGTAGGAAGTGAACAAAGCATCTATTCAAGAAACAAGATAGGTTCGCATATGGAAGCTACATGTAGATTACTTCTCAATAATGGCTTTGTTTTTGAATTTGGAAAGGACCTTTTATGTTCCTAGTTTCTCTAGAAACTTAATTTCAGTTTCAAGACTTGTACCTTTGAGTTATTCTTTTAACTTTTCAGATTCAAACTTCTGTTTATCATTCAAATCTGAAATTGTTGGGAGTGGTAGTTTGTCTGATGATCCTTTTCAAATTAATTTACAAGACAATGCCTATTATAATGCAATGCATGTTCATGATAACGCTGGTATAAAATGATGTGTTGTGAAATAACATTCCTCTATATTGTGGCACCGGAGATTGTGACATATCTCCATAGAAAGAATTAAACGATTGGTAAATGATGGAGTACTCAGTACTTTAGATTTTACTGATTGTGATACTTGTATGGACTGCAAAAAGGGAAAGCAGACCAACAAAACGAAGAAAGGTGCCAAGAGGAGTACAAAAATATTAGAAATCATACATACGGATATTTGTAGTCCAAATATATACTTGTATGGTCAGAAATACTTCATCTCTTTCATAGATGATTATTCACATTGCATGTATCTCTACTTGATTCATAATAAGCATGAAGCGTTAGATGCCTTTAGGGTATTTAAGGCGAAAGTAGAGAAACAATGCGGCAAGCAAATTAAGATTGTGAGATTAGATAGAGGTGAAGAATTCTATGGTAGATACACTGAAGATAGATAAGTACCTGGTCCATTTGCAAAGTTTCTTCAAGAGCATGGGATAGTTGCCCAATATACTATGCCTGGTTTTCTAGACCAAAACGGTGTAGCGGAAAGAAGAAACCGAACCTTATTGGACATGGTGCAGAGTATGCTTGGCGGCTCCAAACTTCATAAGTCCTTGTGGACTGAAGCACTTAAGACAGGAGTGTACATATTAAACCGAGTTCCGACCAAGGCTGTCCCAAAGACACATTTTGAGTTATTTAAAGGTTGGAAACCGAGTTTACAAAATGTACGCGTTTGGGGATGCCTGTCTGAAGTGAGAGTTTACAATTCACAGGAAAAGAAGTTGGACCCAAGGACCATAAGTGGGTATTTCATTGGATATGTCGAAAGGTCCAAATGATACATGTTTTATTGTCCATCTCACATCACTAAGATCGTGGAATCAAGAAACACTAAATTTCTTGAAAATGACTTGATTAGTGGGAGCGATCGATCGAAGGACCTTGTTCCTAAAAAAGATCATTCAGACACTCAATCTTCCACCTCAAGTTTAAGGTTGGTTGTTATTCATAATACCCATCAGTTTATCTAGTTATTGAAATTGTTGAAGTTCCACAATCTGCTGATATTAATCTAGTAGATCCAGTTGTTCAGCAATTACCAGAAACTGTTGAACAACCGGTTGAGCAACATGCTCCTCAAGAGAATGTTAATGCAACATTGAGAAGATATGCTAGAATAAGGAAATCGGCAATTCCTAGTGATTATATTGTGTATTTACAAGAATCTGACTACAATATCGGAGTTAAGAATGATCCTAAAACGTTTTCACAAGCCATGGATAGTGATAAATCCAATTTGTGGTACAATGCCATGAAGGAAAAGATGAGTTCTATGGCATCTAACGAAGTCTGGGATTTGGTTAAGTTGCCTAATAGTGTGAAGGCCATTAGTTGTAAATGAGTCTTCAAAACTAAAAAGGATTCATTGGGTAACATTGAAAGATATAAAGTTAGACTCGTTGCCAAAGGATTCACCCAAAAGGAATGAATCGATTACACGGAGATTTTTTTTTCTGTATCTAAGAAAGATTCTCTTCATATTATTTTTGCATCGGTTACCCATTTTGATATAGAATTACATCATATGGATGTGAAAACGGCATTCCTCAATGGAGAACTAGAGGAGGAGGTTTACATGAAACAACCTAAAGGATTCTCCTCTAGTAAATGTGAGCATTTGGTGTGAAAGCTCAAGAAATCTATATATGGCTTGAAACAAGCATTCCACTAATAGTACTTAAGGTTCCATGATGTCATTTCTTCATTCGATTTTGTAGAGAATGTCATGGATCAATTTTTATACCAGAAGGTGAGTAGGGGCAAAATTTGTTTCCTTGTGTTATATGTGGATGATATTCTACTTATAACCAATGATAAAGGGTTGCTACATGAAGTGAAACAATTTCTCTCTAAGAGTTTTGACATGAAGGATATGGGTGAGGCATCTTATGTCATTGGCATTAAGATCCATAGAGATAGACCTTGAGAAATTTTAGGACTATCTCAAAAAACCTATATCAATAAGGTTCTAGAGAGATTTCGGATGAAAGATTATTCACCAAGTATAGCACCCATTGTGAAGGGTAACAGGTTTAATTCAAACCAATGCCTAAAGAACAATCTAGAAAGGGAACAAATGAATAACATTCCATATGCTTCTGCTGTCGGAAGCTTGATGTATGCTCAGGTTTGCACTCAACTTGACATCGCTTTTTCCGTAGGAATATTGGGAAGATATTAGAGTAATCTGGGTATGGACCACTGGAGAGCTGCAAAGAAAGTAATGAGATACATTCAATGTACCAAAGGGTACATGCTTATGTATAGACATATTGACAACCTGGAAGTAGTCGGTTATTCGGATGCGGACTTCGCGGGTTGCGTTGTATCACGAAAATCAACATCTGGATAAATTTTTTATGTTAGCTAGTAGAGCTGTGTCATGGAGAAGTGCGAAACAGACTTTGACTGCTACTTCCACTATGGAAGCTGAGTTTGTTTCTTGTTTTGATACTACCTCGCATGGTGTATGGTTGAAGAGTTTCATTACTAGGCTTAGAATTGTTGATTCTATTTCTAGGCCATTAAGAATATATTGTGACAATTTGGCTGCAGTTTTTATGGCTAAAAATGCCAAAAGTGGCGGTCGAAATAAGCATATCGACATCAAGTATTTAGAGATAAGGGAACGTGTTAAGGAGAATAAAGTGGTCATAGAACACGTTAGCACTGAATTGATGATGGCCGATCCTTTAACTAAAGGCAAGCCATCGATAAAGTATAAAGATCATGTAACTAGTATGGGAATAGGTCCCATCATGTGATTTGTTGTCAAATGGACGATTTTTGTTGTATGAAACTCTTATTCTATTGTAATGTTGATTCTCAATTTTTGGTGTACACATTTTGTTGTTTATTTATGATAATAACATTTATCCTTGGTTCTGGAATAAACATAGGGTTTATTCATTAAGATGTGTTGTCGCATATAGGGTGACATTAAAGAAATAAAATGCGTTGTGATACATGGAAGATATTACTCACTCTTAGAGGACATGTTGCCATGATTCATGTGTTTTGTTTCTTTTCTTTAAGCATAAAGTTTTTCGCGGATTTGGTTAGATAATCCGTATGATGAAAAAGATGGGATCAAGTGGGAGAATGTTATTTATATTGTGTGATCCCACATTTTCTCTTAAAGTGGCGGTTATTCCACATGTAATTTTTCCACATTTCGTACGTTTTCGTGAACAACCACCCATTTGGTAATCATCTTGATGGGAGACGGTATATAAAAGGAATGATCGTTCATTTCTAACGGGTAATCACAAGGTCTAACGCAAACCCTCTCAATTTTGGAATACACCATCAGTACGTGAGGAAATTGGGTTAGTAGAGTGTGCCCGATATTTCGCTGAATTTTTGGGACTTTCTGACGAACGTGAATACAAACAATGGCTGGAGAATCAATCATGTTTTCCGCATTTGATTTTTATGTCTAACACCTTGGACATATGATAATTTCGAATTGAATCTCTTTATAAAGAAGAGCTTTGTCTCATGGTAGGCTACTTTAGTCCCCTTACGATTACTGTTAAATTATTTAAGTGTAATTTTTGGACTAACCTAACCGAGAATGGAATCATAATGTAGGATTTGAACTTATGACATCAAGTTTTGGAGCTCACCCTTGTGGGATCACAATGCTTTGTCCCGGTCATTGTAGCATGTGTGTTGCTCAGGGCATAAGGGGCATTGATGACTTGACGTCATCCTCACATTCCTCCTGCTTATCAACGGCAGTGTCATTTTTTATTCATCATTCAGTTTGATGACCTAAATCAGATAGTTGTATGAGTGAAAGAAAACAGCTTAGAAATTAGCAACAAATCTTTATGAGAAGCAGACGTGTTATTCTCAAGACGCCTCCAGTAGAAGTCCCGAAGAAAAATGGGCAAGACATTCAAAGCGACAAGGAAATCAAACCGTTAAGAAAAGTCATTATGAAAGACCAGAATATGTGGAACATAAGACAAAGACATAACAAGGACAAGATCCTCCCTATAGCACAAAATAATAAGGAAAAATGATCGCGTGATAGCCTTTAATCTATTATAAGAATAACAGTTTATTTTGGATCACAAACAAATTAAATGACAAATAATCATAAATTGTTGTGAGTCCCACTCTTTCAAAAATTTGTAACTTACAACAAACTATTATCTTCACGGTAATCCAAAGATTGTTATGCTAACAAAGTCTTAAAATCAGTACTTCAAATTGTAAAATCTTGACGAGTCAATACGGGATCGAGGGAATCCACAGTGCTTTACCGTGACGTATATTAAAGCAAAGATAATGCCAGCTACAACAACAACACTCATTCGCCCCAGTGGCCACCCTTCCATCTTGGAAGGGGGAGGTTGAGGGTTCAAATCCCCACCTTCTCAGGAGGGATTGGGGTGGGGACGATTTCATTTCAAGAGTGGGTTTCGACTCCCACGCCCTGCAAGGAGGCAGGGCAAAAGTCTGAGAGTGAGTGTTAGAGTAGGATTAGCATAGGACGACCAAAAAAAAAATTAGGATAAATAACCAAGACAGAAAGTAAATCACAAAAAAAAAAAAAAGTCTACCCAGTGATCACAGTAAATCTCCGTTGGGTAAATAAAATCTCCACAATACTCAATTCTCTCACCTTAAAATGGACAATCACATGTGGAAAGTACAAGTTAACCAAGCATGTAACCATGGCCACCAATGAACTGCATGCGCATTGTTGGAATATAAAAAGCAGTAAAAAATTAACAATTGTCCTTGTCGATATAGAAGGCGGCCACATTATATTTCAGTGAGTTGTATAATTAAATCACTAACATAACCACAGAAACAAGAAATGAATAAACTACATGGCTTTGGCCTTTTTAACAACAGGAAAAATAATTTCAAAAGTTTTTAGGTTTTTCCTATAAAAGGTAAGAAAATTTGAGGGTTCTAGGATATTTAATTATAGGGCGATGCTAGCATATCATGGTGTGTGTGACATCCGAATTTTCGCTCGACGTAATCATGAGCCTTAAATGATCAGCAGTTATCGCTGCAGCACCAAACTCGTCACCAGGTCACGTCATCCACGTCATCGCCGTGTCTTGCCAACTGTGCCTCCCGTCACTAACCGCGACACCTCAATCGCACTACCTCGCCCTGCTACCGTGTCACCAAGACTGCCGCCTCGGCACCACTAGAAGTGCCCCAAGCCACGCCACTTGGCCGTCTCTCATGCCGCTACCAGCCCCACTGTATGGCATCAAGAAGCCTTGCCTACAACCAGATTTAATTGGTGATGGGTAGAACGCAGCAAGAGTCAAACTAGTAACGTGACTACAAGATGGATAGATTAGAGGATTAATCGGCAGAAAGGGACACTAAGCTGAAGAGCACTCTTCCATCTGGCACATAATCCTATTGGTCAACACTTAGATTAAGCGGCGGAGATCGCATATTAAGCAAGCAACGAGCAACCATCTTCTATTCTATATGCTCGAACCTCGTTCAAGCCAAACACCCTCTTCATCATTTCCAACTTGTGCAGCGACTTTCGGTTTTGCGCGCACAACCGTGGTGTTTCACGCCGTCCAACCGCCCAACAACGCCCTCTATCTAGCCACCCCCTGCCCTTGATTGCGCCACTAGCCGCTCCACGTCCCCATTCGTCTCGAAGCACTGGGCGAACAACAAAGGACCGAGGCCTCTGCAGCACCACTATACAACACCAGCCGCTCCTAGAAATTCGAGGCAAGTAAATTGCTTCCCATTTGTGCTACATAGGTTGAATTCTCTACATCAACGTCAATTTCCTCAAGTTTTAATCGTCTCGGTTGATTTCGCGCTTAGTTGTGTTAGTGGACAGTTTCGGAGAATGTGCATTGCAAGTATTATTGAAATGTTATTTCATTGAATCTATGGCTATATTGTTGAAATGTATTGATAATTTTGCTGGTTTGAGCTTAAATAGCACGAGTCGTGAACGAATCCGAGGTTACGGCTATTTTCGGGTTGGTTTACTGTAGATAGTGATCTTGCCAATTTTGTATAAGTTTTTGTGGTACGAATTTGGTGGGACTTTCTCCCAAAAGTTGCTCGTTATACCTTGTTTTATGACACACCTTAAATTCAGATTTTTCGGACTGTGTATATGCAAAATATATTTGACAAACTACACGGGTCCGAATCTGTCTTCATAAACAATTACCGAACCTTTACTTGATTTCCATTTTCTACAGATTTTTTTACAAAAGATTTGGACTAGTGTCCTTCATGAAATTTTAGATAACATCTTAAGCTATAACATGAAATTTTTCCATGATTTTTGGAGCTCAATTAGGCATCCGAAATGCTCATTCTCGAATCTCTTGCATCGTAGAAATTTACCTATTTTGACCTGAAGTATATAAAATTATCGGGACCCAAACAAGCTGAACCAGGTCTTGAGTTCTAAATGAAAAACGTTCCCTGGAGACTCATCCACATCATGTTAAAGTTTCATGATTTTTGGAGTTGATTTACTTGGCGAATGCCCTTGATTTTTACAGACGGGCGAGCTGCCCTTTTTCCATTGATTTTGACTAAACTCCCTTTTGTAACTCGTCCTTTTGAACTTGTACTGCCGACTAAATGTTTGTATCACTTCTCTAGCTTACAAAGGATAGTTGATGGTGGACATTGAACTGTTCCTATACATTAACTCAGTGGATAGCATATGTTTAAATCGAATTATTGAATTGCTGCATCATGGGATGAGTGTGTGATTTAGGAATATTGTGGGTCCTTGAGACGACAATGCCTCGGGTGATAGTAGGGATGCCTGAAGGGGTAACCGGGTTCTTCCAGATGCCTGAGGGGGTGTAACACAGTTCTCCTAGATATCCTCGTGATGCCGAATGGGTGCAAAATGCTCGAGAGGTAACTGAGTTTCCCGGAAAATGGTGGCAGCTAATTCACAACAAATATGATTGTTGGCATTTTCAGATTTCGTTTGAGCTTTTCTAATTTACTAGTTTCAGAGGAAATGTTTTTCATTTGCCATTTCGATTTCGAAAAAGGTTCTAAGGCAAGTTGATTTCAAAACGGTCTTCTATATTTTATGTCTAAACTTCTTCGCATGTGCCATTATTGACATATGTTGTATGGATTGGTTGGTAGTTTGCTTGCTGAGTTTATACTCACTCGTGGTGGGTTATTATTTTTTAGACCAGTAAACATGCCACTGCTACTTGCATTCCTCATGACCCTATACGATACCCCGATAGACTTCACATGGCACCAGACTAAGTTGCACGACCTCGACTTTCCTGATGTCACCTTCATTTGTGTTATTGCGATACTGACAGTTGATGCTGGTCTACCATCGAGCCCGAAGCTGACCAGATCGGCGAGCGTTTGGTGGGACCACTCCCACTCCCGGACGACGATGACGATGGAGAGAGCGGGGTAGAGTGGGACGAGGGCCGGAAGACGAGGATAGCATTTTTGGAAGATCAGGTAGTCTCGATGAGTTAGGTGATCCTATAGATATACGATATCACGGTCAGAGTTGTATAGTTGATGTAATTTTTGAATAGTCCAGAGTAGGAGTATTTGGGTTAATCCCTAGTGTACCTGACCTAGGTCACCCAAAAGTATCTAAAACTAAAGGAAATGAAATTGCCTAGTTTTATACTCTTGCTTGCGTTACTTGAATTTTGTATGTTTTGGGTGATTATTGGTTTATATACATTTCTGCATGCCTAAAATGTGGAAAGATTTGGATAGCCATGTTAGCCATAATGTGCTGGAGACGTCACAGCTCCATTAGTATCAAAGCATAGGTTTGGCTAGAGTGATAAGGTGCGCCGGTGACAAAAGGAAATAGGATGAACACACGTGATATAAGACACTAAGGGTGTGTTTGGAAAAGCTTTTGGGAAAAGTCTTTAAGAAAATGCAAAGGCCTTTAGTTTAAAGGACTTTGATGAAATGCAAAAACTGTTTGGTAAACTATAATTGAAATGTGCCTTGGAAAGAAACTTTAGGGAAATGCTATTTGGTAAACACATATTTGGGAAGTGCTTTGGTGTGACCAATTTAAGATTTTCTTATATTTATTTTTTAAAAAATAAAAATAAAAACAATGACTTTTTTATTTTATTTTATATTTTTGCACCGAGATGTAATGTAAAATACATATATTAACAAATTCATAAGTAAAAAATCACATCAAAGTGGACTTTTTCTCAATTAAAAAAAGAGTAATTTCATTATAATAGACATGGTTACATATACATTGAAGAAAGAAATAGGTTTTCAATGAAAATTACAAGCATTCTTAAATATTTACTAAACTCATTGCTATTTGATCACGTAAATGCGCCATGTCAGAAAATGAATTATCATTTGAAGTACTAGGCCCCTCATTTGTATTATCAAGGTCAACTGAATATCTATAATTGGGATCCAAATCTGCCCTTGCAAAATGTCTATCATTGACGGCGTTTCGTCGTATATAATTATGCAAAGTCATTGCTGCTATAACAATTTTTACTTGCTTCTCAAACAGAAAACTTGGCATATACTTTAGAATCTTCCACTACTTCTTCAATACAGTAAAGGCTCGCTCAATTTCTAATCGTAACGAAGAATGAGCACGATTGAGTACCTCTCGATAACCTATAGGGGCAGGACCTTGTTGAAATTCTGGCAAGTGATATTTAACTTCTTTGTATGGTCCCAAATAACCCGTCGGATTTGGATATCCGACATCTACTAAATAATATTTTTCTACACAAATATAGTGTAAATTTAATCAACATAGGCCATATTAATACATATTAATGTACAAAAACCATTAATTAACAGATGTGGAGGAGGATGAGGAAATTGCACATCACGTCTTCCTAGGGCTTCATAGAAAATATGAGTGTCATGGGCTTGTCCCTCCCAACTGGCCCAAACATAAATGAATTTCATGTTAAAATTACACATTGCTAAGACATTTTGAGTCGGTATACCTTTTCGACCAATAAAACGAATATGATCTTTTGTAGGTATTACCGCTGGGATATGTGTGCCATCAATAACTCCAATGCAATCCTAAAAAAAAAAAAGCAAATATTATTATATAATCAAAATTTGCATTTAGTTCTTTCTTCCTATTATATAATCAAAACATACATTAAAATAAGGATAAAATCTTCGATTATTCTTAATCTTCTCTAGAACATCAGCTGATTGGATCAAATCTTTTCCCATTTCACATACTTTATCTAATACTAAGCTAAAATACTTGCTTATGGTTTCCCTAGAGCGTTGAAAGCGCTCTTGTGTTAACTTATTACCTATACTATGTCCTAAAATATGAAGAAATATTCCAAGCATTTGTGTAACATCAATATTCCTAGTTCCTTGAAGACCATAGCGTATTACTAAATCATGCATTAAATTATTAAATGCAATCTTATCCATTATAAACATTTGATAACACTTTATCGAATTAGCATCTTCATCCATCAACTCTCTTAACCATACATTTCTTGTATATGATAATGTCCTACAAAGTTTTTTTTTACTGTATGTTGCCTGATAAGCAATCATCGCTTGAGTAATTCCCACAAGTTGCCAATATTTCTCATCATCTTTTTCATTGATTTCTCTTTCAGGAGAATCGTCCATATCTGTTTAAAGTAACAAAATAGTAAGAAAAGTGATGAATAATCAGCCATCAATGGAACATTTCTCATCCATAATATAAATGCAAACTCCACCCAATTAAAAGAACACAAAATAAAAACACAGGTATCACATTAGAACATAATTAGGAAAAGAGTTCACAAGTAGTGCAAATCACCAATCCAAAATAAGTTTCACATTACAACATAGATTAATATTAAAGAACTCAAACAAATAACTAGCATCCTAGCGACGATTATTATGCTCTTCCAACTTATACTTCAGCCACTCGACTTTTTCTTCATTTCCATCCAAGTTCATAAAAATCTGCTTGTTGTCTTTCTTTTCATAAAAGTGTGAGTGCAAAGAAGAACAACTTTTTGTCTTGCTTGATCTCAGGTATAGCTTTCAATGTTTGCACAATTTCTTTGTAAGAATCAAACTCCCTTGCAACTGATGTTGCATTGCTCATACTTTCAATAGCTGAACAAAGTCTATCGATTTGTGATGCTAACTTATCAGGTCCGGTCAATTTTTTTGCTTTCTTTCCTCAAGCTTGCTTCATTGAACTTTCTACCGCTCTTTTATGACTCTTATTTTGACTTGGTTAGGTATTTGTTTCACTTATATGACGCTCTAAAGAATCATCAGTAGATCCTACACAATCACTAATATCGGCTTGTGTGGCCTGAATATTCTCATTAGTGCATAAACCTTGTACAGGATTCCAAGCAATACTTCCAGTAGCAACTGTACCCTGGAACATTTGTAACAACAAAACTTCAACATCTGTATGTATGCCTTTAGTTCGAAAGACTTTAAGCTTAGGATTGGCCTGTTGTAATAAAAATATTTTTAGAAGTTGTATCATAGAATATAAACTTACTAAAAAAAAGTAACAAAAGAATAGATAAACACATGGATTTTTCTCTCCCACTATTCATCACTCGCGTCAATAGTTTTCTTCCTTGGATCCCACCCTAGTCTTGTTTCCTTTTGAACCAATTGCTTCCATCTTTTCCATTCTTCCTTTAAATTGTCCCACTTACTCTTCATTTGATTTTTATCGTACTTTTTTCCCTTTAACTCCTCAAACTTGTTAATTATAACGGTTCATCCATTCCTTTTGTTGCTCGCATGACGATTGCCTTTTTCGATTTGTTCAATGCACAATCGACAAAAAGTTTCTACATCTTCAGGGCTCCAATATGCCTTTTTCTTCGATGAACTTGCCATCTTCCAATAAAATGATCACAAACATATTTGAAAAATGAAAATAAATAAGGTTAACTATGACCCAATTCCGTAAACATGGATGAACACATACATATGTACATTTTGACATAACATTAAGATAGACATGAGGCCACTTATTTTGTACGAAGGGCTTCACTAAATATACATTTTTCCTTGAAGACAACCCTCTAAAATTTACAAAGTAAGGGGCACTGGAAATAAATCAAAATCCAATTCACGTGAACCCAAGAAAGAGTATACCAAGCCGGACATGAGTGGGGAAAAAGAACAGAAACATAAGGAATAGAAGCGAAAGAACCTGGATTCAAGGTGGAACGACCAACACCTTCTGAGCAAAGAGAGAGGTGAGTTGCTTCGGTTGTGAGCGAAGAGAGAGTTGAGCACCTGGATTCTGAGCGAAGAGAGAAGCGGAGAGGTGAATCAAACAAAGTATTCGCATGACTATAATTCTTACAATATTGGCAGGAGATTCACAATCATTGTTTAGTTTGTTCATAACTTTGTCATTTGCTAAAGATCTTTGAAGTCAACACACCATCAACAGCTCACTCAGCATCATTTCTTGGCCATTATTACATCGTTGAACCAAAGACGTGCCACTCAGCCCACTGAGAAATGCCCCACCCATCTTTATGTATATATTAGATATTGTTAACAAAATAATATTAGTGCAAAACAAGTTATGACCATGAAGAGGAATAATAATGTATTTGGAAGTACTCGGGGACAAGCAGAGAGAATTAGAGAAGTTGCATAGCCCAAAAGAACTTCTACCCACAGAAGAACTTCAACCCACATAAGGACTTGAGCAGTTGCATAGTCCATAACTATGGGGCCAATCTTGAGATTTTGGAAGAACTCATAAAAACAATCATCACAAGCGTGAGACTTTGCTGTTCTCTTTAGGCATTTTCTGTTTCATATGTATAAGCAAATTATGGCTCTTTCGGTATGTATTACACTTCTTGTATACGATCCGCTAATGTATGTGCCGCATGCATATACATTTGTACTTCTACAGTAGTCTTGTTCAAGAGATATGAGAAATGGAGTTTTCTTTTGAGAAAAATACTGCAAAAGGAACAAGAAAAGAAGAAAAGTAAAGAGTGAATTAAATGAGAAATAGTCATGGACATTCCCACTAATGAGATGAAGACTTCAAGCATTGAACTGACTGGATGTACGTGCGATACAGTTTTTTCTCAACATTTGTCACTTTAGGAAGCTATGATCCCATAACTAAAGTAGACTCAAGATGGAATCAAAAGCACACCAAGTCAGAGATATCAAGACAGAGGCAGCATACACGGATCGATTTCCAGTAGAATTTAATTCATTCTTTTCCAAGCAAACACGAAATTCAGCACAACAAAATCTTATATCACTGCACATGCTTACTTGAGTGGAAAATGTATCTTTGTTAGTCCACAGGCGCACACAAATATTACCAAATGAACACAAAGACCACGTTTGGCTCTTCTCTCTGACCCTTCTAAAATCTCTGCAAAATCAAGCACACAAAAAGAAGGACCTGAAAGGAACGCATGCATGTTCCTACATGGCCAATAGATGAGTTTAGCGAAAAAAAAAAAAGTAATCAAGAGGGTATCTCGGTTAATTTTTCGTTGTTGTCAATTGGGTATGCATATAATTTTGTTCTGATCACTCTAAGCAAGAAAGTTGATTTTTATTCAGGACTAATTGAATAGTCCTGTTTCAGATTTTTGGACGATAAATATGAGGAATGTGCAAAGGCTATCAACAAATGAGGATGTGAGAAATGTGGAGTATTATGGGTGCATTTGGGACAAACATTTCCAAAGGCCTTTGGGCGTTCAAAACCCCTTGAGCCAAATTCTATTTCCTTGATCTCTATGTCTCTTTGAATGAGAACTAGGAGGAATGTGGAAAGATTATCAAGTGGTCTTCACAGTCATCTCTCCACTCTCGAATGCTTACGAAGGGATAGCAGGCACTCTGGACATGTTGCTTCATGTCCAATGCATGAGCAGGTTCTATTTATTGGGTGTAGTATGAAAGGGCAGGACCTTTAAGCGAGTCTTTCCAAAGCAAAAGTGCTCACACGCACTCTAATTACTAAACAACAAGCACAAGTATTGTCAATTTCAAGCATTACAGAACTTCTTGGCCGCAATGGAACCATTGAAATTTAAAGAAACCAGCAACTGCTAAACGAAAAGAGACTCTACTAAAGAGAGGCAACGGGAGAGGCGAGCTTCAGCGGGCGACCTGAGATGCAAGCTTTGGCGCGCAACCTTCAGCGACCAAAGAGGTGAGCTTTGGCGACCAAAGAGGCGAGCTTGGGTAGGCGATCGAGAAACAAGCTTCAACGACCGGAGAAGTGAGCTTGAAGAGTAGGGGTGATCGGTTCCCGGTTCGGTCCGGTTCCACCTTGGAACCGGAATTGACGGGACCATCGGTTCGGTCCGGTCCAGTCCGGTCCAACAAAATCAATTCTACTTTTTCGCACTAAAGAGTGACCATGCTCCGGACCGGCCCGATCAATCCAATTCGGTTCTCGGGCAATTCAACAAAACTAATTACACATGTTTCCACGTGCAAAATATTCAAACTTCACTCGTGTGAATATCAATCACACTTCATGTGTTTCACCCTTAACCTCAATCATGAAGGCCATGAACAATTTGGCTAAAGGTTATGCTTGGCTTAGGTTTTATAGACAATCTCTCTTATGCTCTTTGAATGTTTAGTTGATGTGGGACTCTTGGAGGCTTGAAGTGTCTTGTGGGTCTCTTGGAGCCTTAGTCCCACATCGAGTAGAAGATGAAACTAACAAGTAGATTTTCTCCATAAATAAAAGAGTAAGAAAAAGAGTTTTAATGGTCTCTTGGCCACATAAGAGGCTCCTACCTCAATTGAATTTCGGTTGCAATAAGTTATGATGTTTACATATTTTATATATTATATATAAATTATATATATAAAAAATTAGTTCGGTCCAGTCGGTCCGGTTCGGTCCGGTTCCCACCTTGGAACCGGGAACCGGACCGACCAACCACCGGTTCCAAGATTTGAAACCAGGAACCGGACTGCTGACCGTGGGAACTGGCCTATTCAGTCCGGTCCGGCCGGTTCCCGGTTCGGGCGGTTCCCGTTGCACACCCCTATTGAAGAGTGAGATCTCAAGAAGCATCCGTAAGAGAAGAGAAGAGACGAACGCAAGCGGCTCCTTGGCGTAAGGGATTAGGGTTTCTATTTTAAAAGGGTCAAATTTGGAGTTTTAATAAAGTTCTAAGGGCAACAAAGGAAAAAAAATCTTTAATCCCTCATGGAGCTTGCCGAGAATGCTAGAAAGCATAAGGCAGCTCCCTAGCTGCCTTAGGCTTTGAGCCTTCAAAATGCTAGCCTTTGCATAAGGGGGCTTGAAAAAATTAGCTAAACACCACAAATTTGGCTCAAGGGGCTTTGAACACCCAAAGGCCTTTTGTCACCCCCGATCCTCGAGCGCGCGCCCATCCCTCACTGGTCGATAAAATTTGTGACTTCCCCGTACAAGTCGCCGACCCTTTCATTTTTAATACGCATGCGGAAGTGAAACATTAAACCCCTGACAACAAACAGCATGGGATAGGAAAGCAAGCAACATTTCACAAAAGCCAACTTTTATAAACAACTGGGTTTAGGTACAAAACGAGTCTGGGCAAAAGCCTACAAAAAGGTCGGCTCCCAAAAATGAGTTGTCCTACGACATACTAGTCGGACACATACGCCGATCCCCACCTCCTCAGACTCCGGGCTTCCGGTCCTCCACCAACACCATCTAAGAACCTGAAATAACGGGGTGAGACAATGTCTCAGCAAGTCCACCCCCTAAACCCCTATTAGGAAGAAAATACACCTCAGGGCACTCTAGCCACGCAGCCACACAATTAGAATATGGAACTTACCTCGCCTCAGTTCCTTCCTGCACGTTAGTACAATTCATATTCCAAATGCATATAATTAATACACACAACAATTGAAACGCCTCATCAACTCAATCAATCACAAGGGTCTCGATTATAAGGCCAAACCGTTATGACACGTCCCATACCATGCCACACAGTTTTGTCTCATAATTAGGCGCATCTAACTCAATCAATCATGCGTTCCAATTGTTAAATTTGCCCCTCAAGGGTACGACCTACTCATAAGTTCGGTGTCTATTGGCGTAGCCAGGCATCGTCTCACCACCATTGAGCACGGTGACATCTCTCAATAGCTGCTTTCCCGAAGGAGCGTAGGTCCAGAATCTACTGCGACCCGAGTCCCACTGAGTGGGTATCCCATATAGGGTAACGTTCGGCTTAAAAGCTCGAGACGGGTTCTCATTAACCAACAGACGACCAAATCAATCTCGGCCCAGGACACCGTGCATTGCACTCAAATGCCTCAATTAAAATAGTGATCCTGGCCTATTTTCTTTGTATTAAAAACACTGTGAAAATAATCGTGTATGGGTACACGGTCAGATCGAACCCCAAAAATTCATAACCTCCAATTTAAAATCCCACTATTTTATATAGTATATAAAACCATTTTCGTTGTTAAAAACTGACACCCGGGATTTTTTTAGAATAAATAATGAAATTAACAAATTTTGGAATAATTGACCAAAATTCCAATCAGCACTCAATTTGCACAAATTAACATCCTATTGCATAAACTAAACACACCATTGCAATCAGCACGAAATTCCGGTCACCGGCTATCCCGGTCTAATTTTCGGAAAAATAATAAATAATTAAATAATTACGAAATTTAATTAAATAATTCAATTAAATGCTATAAATAGGAACTTACGCCAAAAAAGCCTAATTAAAAGCCGAGACGGGCCCGGAAAATTTCCGAACCAATCTAGATAATTAATACAACCTGTCTAGTCTATAATTAATCTAATCTAACAACATGCAAAATTGGATAATTAAATCACTAATCTAATATAACTAACCACATAATCCTTAATTAACTTAAACTAATCACCCCTAAGCATAATTAACCTCCTAGGCAAGGTTTAGTGAGTGAACTCACTGGATTTGTGAGCTGGTGAGTCCACGGCGATGGCGACGCGGAGACGAGTGACAAACTCTTAAGCGGCGACGCCAACAGGAGCTTGGATCGGGTCAAAAACGGCCCCACAAAGCCCATGGTTATTGCTGGACTCGACTGAACTTGCGGTTGGAAATTGAGAGAAACGGTGGGCCGCACGTGAGGAGAGCCAGCGAAGGAGCTGGAATGCGGGAGCTGCAGACTTGAAGATGTTTCGGTGGAGGTGGGCTGAACTCACGAGGAACGGGGACGCTGGAGTCCACTTCGGCTTCACTGGAGGAGAGGGGTTGACTGGAGAGGGAAGGTGAGTCGCGAACGTGGCAACGAAGAAAGAAGATTGTTGGGTGCTTCGGTGAGGAGGGGACACGAAGTGGTGGAGCTGCAAGGGACTGCTTCGGTGGAGAGGTGCAAGGGACTGCTAGCAGCTTGGCAGAGGCGGAGGGAAGTTTGGTGGGTTGACTTCAACGCCTGGGATGGAGGACTGACGATGGTGGAGCAGCAAGCTGGCACGCGGTCATGGATTCTGGCGGTTGACCGAGCGTGGAGACGTGGGCTGCTTCGGCGGAGGGAAAGGGAACATGGAGTTGCAGCTAGTGGAGAGAGCTCAAGTATCCGAGGGAAATGGAAGAAAAGCTGGCACCGAGGGGGTCGGCTTCGAAGGAAATATGAAAGAAAGCAGGAATAGATGGGGCGGTGGGAGATGGCGTGCGAAGGAAAGAGGGGAGAGAGAGAGAGAGGGAGGAAACAAGTTCTTCAAGTCAAAGAAAATATCTCCAATTCATCATTTCCTTGCCTCAAAAGTCTTCATGCACATCCCCCTTTGTCCCCCACATTACTTTCTTGTATAATTTCCCACAATTAACTCATTTTGGTGCCAAATATTGCAGCGCCACACAAGCCTACGAATTTCACTCAATTGGGCTTCAATTTCAATCCAATTCTCCAATTTGATGTCCAATTTTGCTGATGAAGAAGCCCACACAAATTCCACAACTTCCCTTCGCCAAGTAGCTCACAAGGGAGGCCAAAACTCCCTTCAAATTGGCCCATCCAAATTTCCATTCTTTTTCGAATCATCTGAATTGATTTTCCGTAAAAATCCCGAACTCTTCAAAAATTCTTTGGAGGATGAGTCGACGTTCCTAAAATAAATCATAATATGACAGAACTTTCAATTTCTGAAATTGGTTTCAAATTCGCGGTTAATTTCAATCTGACGCGATTTTAGCGTGACCTAACCTACCGAGTAGCTTTTATGAATTTTTCGTGCAATTGACCTGTGGTTGATTATTTTCGAACCAACATCTTCAACGCATTGGCGACTCTCGGTTGTCGTGAAAGTCTCAAGATCTCAAATATGGACACAGGGCGTTAAAACGACAGAAAAATTGGTCTAGTGCCGATCGACGAGAATTTTGCAATCCGGTGGAATCACCCACACTCTAATCACCTATCTTAGCTGAATCGACCTATCTCCTGTCTCTGATAGATTTTCGACTGTGTTGTAATGACCTTTGCAGATTAGCATGGTCGAGGAGTCGATTCCTGGTCAAATTCTCAAGTCTATTGCGTTAAAATCCCTTAATGGCTTCCCTAGATAGTCTAGTTATCTCATGAGTGATCAGCTCAGAGAATAACACTATAGGCGCGTCGATGAAAGGCCCGATTCATTCAATTGAAAACAGAACTGAATTTTCAAGATGTCACACCTTTGGAAATATTAGTCCCAAACGCACCCGATGTCCAACTTACATCTGCACTTGAATTTTATCATTTGCATAAATCAAAACCCTCTCGAACTTCTTATTTTTTTGCAAAAATTGACTCTCGGAATAAGGCGGTGGATTTTGAATTCGACTAGGCTCACTTCATTTACCCTGTTGTAATTCGTCACATCATGTTTTGAATGAGCTCTACATATGATTTTTGATTTACTAACCTAACCATAAGTTGACTCCACATGTCCAAAGTCCACTTGCGTCAAAGCCTTATTCATCTTCTCCAACAAGAGCCGGTCGTATTACATGGAAAAGCACCCCTAAAATTATGAGGGAGGAAGGGTGCATAAAGGCAATTCTCCCCGCTACCTGGATCATTATCAAAACTTTTACCTATACTCCCTCAAGAGAAGGATAGTGGCAAAGAAAGTTCTTAGGATAACCCTAAAATTTGTTGGATTTAAAACTATCAAGTCATGTCAAATATCGTAAGGGGGAAATAGGACATAGCATGGATAATTGTCCTGCCTTGATAATCAAAGTGCAAAATTTGCTTGACAAAGGGATATTGTCCTTTAATGATGTTGTGCTTAATGTACAACAAAATATTTTGCCTAATAATCTCGAAGGTATAAACATAATTTTGAAGGAAACCTATGAGAACAAGTGAGTCTTCTTGGTGTTGAGGAGCACCACCTCTCTCTCCTCTCACATCTTTCTAGAATTTTCTAGCATTAATTATAAGACTCTAGCTTATTAGTGAGTAGGTGAAGTTAGCTTGTCGGTGAGTAGGTGAAGTGTATGGCTCAAAATAAAAAGAAACAAAAGATCTTGCATGATGGTCTAAGAGTTGTGGAATAGACTAAGACATGTCTTCACCATTAATACATAAAAATGTTGGTGAAAAGTAACTATAAATAGGCAGCACCACCCTTCCCAAATAGTTAGTGATTGTTAGGGGTGAGCATGGTTCGAGTTAGGTCAGTCCAGCATCTAACCCAAGAACCAACTCACACGGTGTTGGTCCTCAATTTTTGGGATCGATGATCGATCATGTGGAGCTTGGAACCAAGGACATTCCAGGGTCAACCCAGGACCAACCGATAATTTTTTTTTTTTGTTTCATATTTTGTATTCCTTGAAAAGACAAAGCTATTATTATAATTTACACATCTATCAACAATGCGATGTTGAGCAACCAAATTATAAACACCAGTACATATTCAACAAAAATTTAAGATAAGATAATAATATAAATTCCACACTTGTTAAAAGCAACAAATCACATAAACGATCAAAACTACTCATAGAGATAAAGTGTTGCCATCTTTGGAACATGTTATAATTTCCTCACTTTTGACTTGTCATTGAATCATTCTTCTATTTGGGAAATAGGATGAGAGAAGTTTAAGAAGAGAATTATGGGCAAAAAAAAAATGTTTACTAGGCATCTTCTCCCGTAGGCATCTATCAATAATACTTGCAACACTATATGCAAAAAAGATTTTTGCAATCAATCAAGTAGGGTTCAATTAACCAATGATGGAGCTTCACACCATTTGACAAGCAAATCATCATAGTAATTGCAATACTACTCTTCAAAAACTTCTTCCATTTGACACAAATTGAAAAGCAAAGTGCAGTTGAAATTTACCAATGGAATACTATTAAACCATAAGAGGTTCAAAATACTTAATTCTTAAATGATCCCTTAATTCTTAAATGATCGCTTCAACTTCGAACACCTAAAAACAAAACAAACAACACACATAATCAATACTTAACAAAAGTTTTAAATTGAAATTATTATTAGTTCAATTGATAGAACATCTCGCCATTTATATTCATTAAACTTCAATGGCAAACTCTATTTATTGATGATAATCTTCTCGGTAAGACAATCCATATCTTAAAAAAAAAAAATTGTTCTTTAAATATACAAAAGAATTAACAAGTAAAAAGAAATATGCATGATTTGAGATTACCCAATTCAAATTTATCGACATTCTCAATGCACTCTTCAATATTAAAGAGCACGTAAGCAACTCTCAACTAGTCTTGAATACAAATTAAAGCTTTCACCACTGTAAGTGTAAAAAAACTTCTAAAACCATCAAACACACAGCCCGAAGTACTAAAAGCCAACTATAAAGCAATGGTAATTACATGAATAAACAAAACATTTTGAGTTATCAATGATAAGATTTTATACTTCAAACCAATACTCTTCCACCGCATCAAAATGTCAAGATCAAGAATAGCACATTCCTCTTCAAGATACCATTCAAGCTTCAATTTGTTGTTACTGCGCCCTATTTTCTTTTGAAGGAAAAAAGTTTTTCTTCCTAGCTTTGATGTTAACCTCATCATTCCCATCATTTCCATCGATATTGGAAGCACTACTACTACCAGCAGTGATAGCTTGACCAACCAAATATCGGTTATCATGACCAAAAAAAGAATGTTTATAAAATAAATACAAATGCTCCAACACGTACTTCATCTTATGATGCATCTCATCAATTTTTGCTTATAACAATACCTCCCATAATGCAACTTTTTTGTGGGATCTAACACCATCGCAATCAAAACCATCATGTTGACTTTATCCAAACTCCCATAGTATTTATCAAACTTCTCCTTCATCTTCATGCCCATAGCTATAAGCTTAGGATCCAAAGTATTACTCGCATCTTTCAAATATTTATAAAAAAGCTAACCTTTCAAAATAATCATTTGAAGTAATATGTAAACTTCTCGACATTTGATCGGTAGCATTATAAAACTATTTTAGAAATTTGGAAAGAATAATAGCATTTTCCCAGTCTTCATTATTAAGAGGATCATTATTAAGCTCAGTTCCAAAAGACAAATCATCTTTTGATATTTTTTTAAAAGCTTTTCTAAACTTTATAACTGTAACTAACATGAGGTAAGTGGAGTTACATTTAGTGATAACATTTAGAGAAACTGAACTCTTGTAAGTGATTCTTTCAACCTCAATGCAAGATTAGAATGCTTTAGCTCGGGAGAACTCCTCAAATATTTAACAACGTTTCGGATATGTGCAATAGAATAACGTACCTCAAACAAGCCATTTTTTACAATCAACTTTAATATATGAGATGTGCACCTTATGTGTAAAGCCTCACTAGCTAAGACCAATGGCCCATCTCTTGAAAATTAATCTTTCAAATAATCAATGGCAATATCATTCACACTAGCATTATCCATTGTGATTGTAGACACAATTTTTTTTTCGTCCCCCACTCGTAGATGCATTTTTCAACTTTTTTTTTTTTTCAATCTCCATACCCTTGTGATTATATATCATCATAAAATTGATGACCATTTTATGCAATTTTCAATCAATAAAATATGCATTAAGACATAAATAGTTCAAATTTTTAATGAAGTTCATGTATCAATCGTGAATGCAATCCTTGACCTAGGCAGACCAAAGTAAGTTTTCAAATAATTTCTTTCACTCACATACGACTTAATGCGATGTCTAGCCACTATAAATCGTGATAAATGCATTAAGAGAGATTGTAACTCAATAACAAAATCACGAAACTCAACATGCTCAATCATAAAATAGTTGTTCATCGATGATGATCATCTGAATAAGCATGTGTTGTTAAGACATTATCACTACCAGTACCATCATCGATATCTTCCCCTACCTTGCCAGGCATATTTACATCACATGATACAAACAATTTTTACTTCTTATCCATATTGGGATGATACTTGTTGCACTTTTTCAAGTGTTTCAATATTGTTGTAGTATCCTTATTAATAGCATTTGTGTACTCCTTTCCATAATGAATGCACTTTACCATACATGTTTTCTAGATCTTCTCATCTATGATTCTCGAAAAATTATTCAATGCAATGAATTTATCCATTTTTCGCTTCTTACAAAAAAGAGGATGATTAGTAGATATCTTGGTTGACTCTTTTAAGTCTTCTTCACATCCATGCAATTCTATCATGGGACTCATCTTATATTCCTCCACTTTAGTTGACATGTTATTTGGATTTATCCAGCTCACATAATATTTAAGTACTAGCGTGTGGAGGCACAAAACTATTACACAATCAAAGCCTTTTTTCATATTTTGCAAACAAATACACAAAATAACCTTCAATACGCATCATTAGCTGTTTAACTACGTTAACGAGAGCAGTCAAGTCACATAATTCATCGGCTAATAAGTAATTTTCCAAGAGAATACCTAAAGAAATTTCAAATGAATAACCAACAAAGCAAAGCCAACACATGATTTAATGTTTGCAAATATTAAATACTCAGCACAAGTTGAGAACATACACGAGCTTGAAGCTTTAACATCAAGTACAAAGTGGTACCCACCAACCAAGTTGTGTTCAGAAAGGCAAGCAAATAGAGACAAGTCGCCAGTGTTGCTCACAAGCAAAGAGGGTTTTCAACTAGGGTTTTGTTTCTTTCTAATTTACTCGGCAGCGAGCAAAGCCAACAAAGAGAGGTTAGTTGCAAGGCGAGGGGTAAGCAGCGACCAGGGCAAGTGTTGCTCATGAGCGAAGTTGTTTTTTTGAATTTTACTTGACAAATTGAAGAAGATAAAAAGGGAATAATGAAGAAGATAATAAAGAAAAAATAGAGTACAAAGTGGTACTCACCAGCCAAGTTATGTTAAGAAAGGTGAGCGAATAGAGGCAAGCCATGAGCGTTGCTCACGAGTGAAGAGAGTTTCTAATTGGGATTTTGTTTCTTTATAATTTACTCGGCAGCGAGTGAGGCCAATGAAGAGAGGCGAGTTGCAAGGCGATGGGTGAGCGGTGAGCAAGGCGAGTGTTGCTCATGAGCAAAATTGTTCTATTCAATTTTACTTGGCAAGTTGAAGAGGATAAAATATAAATAATGAAGAGGATAAAAAAGAAAGAAGAGAACAAAGTACTGAAGGAGGAGAATGAGTTAACGTTGTTAAGTTAGAGTTTATACTTTAAAATAGATAAAAAGAATATTATATATAATATATTTAATATATATTATTAGGGTTGGTTGGTCTGGGTTGAACCAATTCTAAAATCTCAAGAACGAGGACCAACCCACACAATGTATGATATTGGGGTCCCAAAACTAAGGACCGACCCAATCCTTTAGGAAATCGGACTGGATTTGGTAGGGTTGGGCTAGTTTAGGATCAGTCCAGGGTTGACCTTAGACCGATGCTCACCCCTATAGAGTGTTGGATAGTGTGTTGGTATTGTGTAGTGAGTAGTGTGAGCAAAGATAATGTAGACTGTGAACAAGAGAGTCAAAGTTGAGAGGGTGTAGGCGTGTAGAGTAGAATAATGAATAGACTTTATAGAGATATCATATTGTGTGAGTAATGTAATGGAATATTCTTGTGATAAAAGAAAGCTTTATTATAGCCACGCTACACAATTCAACAAGTGGCGTCCCAAATAATGAATAAGTTTAGAATATTATATAGAGCGTTGGGTAGTGTGTTGGTGTTGTGTAGTGAGTGGTGTAAGCAAAGAATGCCATAAAGTGTGAAAAATGAGTTAAAGTGGAGAGTGTATGGGTATACAGAGATGAAAAGAAAGAGTACAAAAGTGAATAGAGTTTATAAATATATCATATTGTGTGAGTACTATAATAGTGTTTTTTTTTTTGTAACAAAATGAATTTTATTATAGCCATGCTACGCAATTCAACAAGTGGTATCCTAAATAGTGAGTGAATATAAAATGTTATATAAAGTGTTGGCTAATGTGCTGGTGTTGTGTAGTGAGTGGTGTGAGTAGAGAATGGCGTAGAGTGTGAAGAAAATAGTCAAATTGAAGAGTATGTAGGTGTGTAGAGAGGAAAGGAAATAGTAGAGTATTGAATAGAATCTATAGAGATATCATATTGTATAAGTAATGTATTACAATGTCCTTATAATAAAAGAAAGTTTTATTTTAGCCATGCTGTACAATTCAATGAGTAGTATTCCAAATAATGAGTGAGTGTAAAGTATTGTATAGAGTGTTGAGTAATGTGTTGATGTTGTGTAGTGAATGGTGTGAACAGAGAATGATGTAGAGTGTGAAGAAACGAGTTAAAGTGGAGAGTATGTGGGTGTACAAAGAGGAAATAAAAAAAGTGGAGCAGTGAATAGAGCTTATAGATATATATATATATATATATATATATATATATATATATATATATATATATAACATAATAAAATATTTTTATAATAAAAGAAAGTTATATTATAACCTCACTAATCAATTCAACAAGTGGTATCCCAAATAGTGAGAGAGTATAGAGTATTGAGTAGTGTGTTGGTGTTGTGTAGTGAGTAGTGTGAACAGAGAGTGGCATGGAGTGTAAATAAAAGAGTCAAAGTGAAAAGTGTATGAGCATATAAAGAGGAAATGAAAAAGTAGAGTAATGAATAAAATTTATAGAGATATCTATTGTATCAATAATGTAATAGAGTATTTTTGTAATAAAAGAAACTTTTATTATAGCCACGCTGTGCAATTCAACAAATGGTATCAAAGTAAGCGGTTGGGGATTGTGACCCCAATGATCGAGATTGTGGTACGCGAAGACAGTGGTCAATAACCATTATTGGTAAGCAGTCAATCAGGGATCATTGAGCCAAGAAGCAAAGTACACCGAAGTTTTGCCATGCACAATTCGGATTTGTGAAGTTGATTGATTTGGGACCAGGATTACTTGGTATAGTGTGGATTACTACAACCAGTCATGATGGCCGATTTCTCGAGTTCAATGAATGGCGTCAAAAAGCTCGACAACTTCAATTATAATAATTATAGTACCCTTATGTAGTATTACTTGCTAGGTCAAGACTTATGGAATATCATTGGCGGCGGCAACACCACACCACCCATGAATGATAGTGAGTTAAGAAAACGGAATGACAAATTTGATAAGGCTCTTTACGCTATTACCATGACCATTGAAGATGAATTATTGCAATACATAAAGAGCAATGAAGATCTCGAATGAGGCCTATGATGACTTTGCAGCGCTAATTGGAAGAACAAATGATGCCAACTCCTCTTAATCTCATAATAAAGTATGAAGGTGAGACAATACTTATCTGAAGTTAAATATATTTATGAAGAAATTTCAAATTAGATCCTTAGAATGCCATCTTCGAGACAAGAATGTGAAGAATTATTCATGGGTTACAGCTAGAGTATAACTATATTGTTATGGCCACCCTAAATGGGCAAACGAGCTAACTCTGATCAAGTTGGAGAATATGTTCGTCAAATAAGAGTCCTTAGATAGACAAATGTCTAAGGTCTTAGTAAAAGATGATGAAAGTGCTCTCTTTAATAATAAAAGAGGGTTCAAAGCTGGATGAGAAATGGTACAAACATTGAAGATGGCAAACATATGAAAAGTCATGGAAATTGAAAGAAACAATAAGAATGGATAATTTTTCAACCAGAAGGAAGAAGTTATCAACTATATGGAGCACGTCGATATTGCGATGAGGATGACAATGAAAATGAGAGCAACAAAAGGTGTAGCAAAAGGTATTATGTATGTGGCAAGGTTGGACACATTGCTAGAGTTTGTTGGTTCAGATGGGAAGAACGAAATGTTGTAACTTCCTCTAAGAAGGAGATTGAAAGCGAAGAAGAATTGGACTTTCAAGTGCCTATTACAGTGAAGGACTGAGAAGAGTTGGCAATCACTTGTATAATTGAGTCATATTATCAGCAGCTCATCTCACGTCATTGAAGAAGAGCAAAGTAAGGATAAACTTGAAGAAGAAATAAAAGACGCCAACAAGCAATCGTGAGAAGGAATTGCAAGAGATGCGGGAGATGATGAAGAAGCTAAGAATAAAAAATGTGGAGATGGAGAAAATGTTGAAAATGAGAGATGCAATGCTAAGGCAAAAGGACAAGGATCTTAGAGCAAAGGAAATGAAGCTCGAGAAGTTCTCACGTGAGTTCAAGAAGTTACAACAGCTTAAGGAATTCAAGTCCACTATGAAGTTCTCCAATGGTCAAATTTGGAGAAACAACAAATGAGTCCCGGATAGGTAGGCCCTGTTTGGGGCCTACATGGTAACATTTCTATTTCTCCCAATTTCTATTCTTTTGTTCCCCGAAACAAAAAAAGAACAGAAAACCGTTTGGTAAAACTTTTGTTCCCGGGAACAATTTCTCTATTTTTTTGTTCCCGGGAACAGATTTGGAATAGAAACAAGAAACAAAAAAAAGTAGCTTCTCGTTCCCGAGAACAATTTCTAGAAATAAGCCAATTTTTTCTTTTCTTTTTTCTTTTGTTTTTCTTGCTTGCTGCAGCCTTGGGTGGCCGCTTGCCAACCGCCGGCCACCTTCGGCCAACTGCGGCCACCGTCGGTCGACCGCCGGTCGTCGCCGACCGTTGCCCCACCGGCGGTGACCATCGTCGCCGCCACCATCGATCGTTGTTGCTACCGCCCACAGCCCGCCGCCCACTGCCCATTAGCCACCCCGACCTCCGATGACCGCCACCGACCGCCGTTGTCGCCGCCAACCGCCGTCGCAGACCGCCGGCTACCGTCGTCGCCGCCCCTCGACCACCATCGCGGCCGCCGGCAGTCCATGAGCAAGAATAAAAACAAATAAATACAAAAAATAAAAAATCGTACCAAACGCATTTCTATTTTTTTTCTATTTCAACAATAGAAATTTTGTGTAGTTACCAAACACCTTATTTTACTCAAAAATTGTTCCCTATAGTAGAAATAAAAAAGAACTGTTTTTGAAAAAAAAACTGTTCCTCGGTCAAGAAGCGTTATCATGCGCACCCTTGGTAACCATCCAGGAACAACTATTTCTATTCTTTTGTTTCGGGGAACGAAAAAAGAATAGAAATTTGTTTGGTAAAATTTTTGTTCTCGAGAACAATTTTTTTTTTTTTTTTTGGTTCTTAGGATTAGATATGGAACAGAATCAAGAAGTAGCAAAAAGTTGCTTCTTGTTCCTAGAAACAAAAACAAAGAATCAAAAGAACAAAAACAAACAATTAGAAGTTGCTTCAACCTGTGCCTTCTCTATCTCAAGTCCCTCTCTCTATCTCTAGTGCCTCTCAACATCTCTCCGTCATTCTCTCCGACGCCTCCCAACTAGTCATTCTCTCCGATGCCAATAGCTGATGCTCCTTCACCGACTGAAGCTTCTCGTTCGAGGTAAGTTTCATCAATCTTGCCAACTTGCAACAATGGGATGGATGCCTTCGGCGAGGGCTTGGCCGAGCCAAGCGACGAGGGCTTTGGCAAGCCAATTGAAGAGGGCTTCGTCACCCACGCCGCTCGAGCGAGCCGTCGCCCAGATCTGTAGGGGTCACGCTTGCTGAAGCCCTCATCACGCTCGTTCGAGCGAGCCATCGCCCAGATCTGCAAGGATTGCGCTCGCCAAAGCCCTCGTCGATCTAGGTGACGACTTACTTGAGCCTTCGTGCTCGAGCAAGCACGGCAACGCGATGGCTTGCTCGAGCCCTCGCGCTCGACCCCCGAGCCAACGCTACTCACTTAAGCTAGTGTGGCAAGACAACGGCTCGCTCAAGCCAGCATGGTGAGGCGACAGCTTGCTCAAGTGGCGTGGCAAGGTGACAGCTCACTTTGACAAGCGCAGCCCTTGTTGATCTAGGCAACAGCTCGCTCGAGCAAGTATGGCCCTCTCTTAGCCACATGTTAGCTGGGTTCACTCCAATGTGAAGGAAGCCCAATGAGTTGCGAGCCCAAAAAAGGCTTGAACCCATATAATAAGTTATATGGAGAAATAGGATTTCTCACTATCTTAAAAGTGGTAGCTGCAAAAAGACATAGTAACAAGAGAAAAAGAGAAAGCAGAAAATCTGAGGGTTGGGGTAATATCTGATTTACATCAAGCTAGCATCGAAAGTCGATTCATGGTCTGATTGAGCTGAAATTTTGTCAGCATGTTCGTGGCGCAATTTTCTCGAATCTGAACGGTTTGATTTTCGTCTGAAGCTCCCTACATCAGGTTTTTTGTGGATTGATCAAAACCTGCGTTTTTGGTCAGATTTATCCTTGATCTCTTGTGATATTCATGTGTATTGCCAAGAATTATGTTCTTGAGGTCTTTGCTGCTATGTACCTCTAGTATTTGCTAGAGAAGAATATTGTTCACCCAATTTTGTTGATAGTGAAGATTTTCGGGTGGACTCCGATCCTGTGGTTTTTTATCTCCTCACATCGAGGAGGTTTTCCACGTAAAAAAAAAAAATCGTCTTGTGTTCGCGTGCTTGGTATTTATTTTACTCTACTATATCGATTCTTATTAGGTTTACACAAGAGGGGATATTATTTTATTCCGCCGCATTAATTCGATATTGTTCGAATTGTTGCTGTTCTCCCATCACCACATTGGTTGCCTAATTGCTTACGACAAGTCTTTGGTTAGCTTTCGTTTGTGGGTATTGATGATCTGTGATGTCTCTGATGTGGGTTGATGGATGGGTTTCTAGACTATTCACTATAGAGATAACATGTTGTTTTCGGGCAAAGAAAGACCGGCTGTGAATGTTAACAGTGCTTGTTTAAAAGCACCAGTTCTTCCTGCTTGTACTCTATGAGTGAGATCTCCATCTTTTTCCTCCTTTTATGGTAGAATGGATCCAAGACATGAGAAATGTTCATTTCTTGGCACTTTTTAAACTCCAATTTTCATCAAGGGGTTGTATGAACTTCTGCCATTGCTAAAGTTACACACCATATATTTTGGCTTAGTCCGATTGAGTAGAAAACTTTTAGTTTCAAAGTTCCCCTCCGAAGTTTGAGTTTCTAGTTAACCCCGACTTTAGTTTCATGTACCAACACTGTGCCATCTATGAAAAGCATACATCAGGGAATATCTTGCATATATCTTATCAGCCTACCAATTGAGGCAACAAGATCGAGGACTTAGAGCAAAGCATTAATGTAACCCTTTAGTTATAGGGAATTCCTTTGTTTTCCCTCCATTTGTCCTTACGAATGTGATAGCTCCACGTACTTATCCTTTATTGTTTGTATATGGGCAATTCATACCCTTTTCATTTTGAGAACTCTCCGAAGAATTTCCCTTGGTGCTCTATCATATGCTTTTTCCGAAACTATGAACACTAAATGCAGATCCCTCCATTTATTCTTATACCTTTCCATTAATCTTCGTGATGGGTAAATAACCTCAATAGTTGATCTACCTGGCATGAAACCAAATTGATTAACTGAACTGCGAGTCTTTTCCCTCAAACTGAGCTGGATTACACTTTCCCAAAGCTTCACGGTATGACTCATTAGCTTAACCCCTCTACAGTTGTCACAATTCTGAATGCCACCTTTCGTATTGTAGATAGGCACCTAAGTATATTTTTCTCCATCCATCTAGCGTTTGGTTGGATCTTAAAGAAGATTTCATTAAAAAGGGTTGTTAGTCAAGATACGCCAAACTCTCCAAAAACTTTTCACACTTGTATTGGTATACTACGGGGGGCCCGCCCCTTTTCCATTCTTCATCTTCTTCAAAGCTCTAAACATTTCGTCCTTGTGCATCAGTAGAAAGAGTAGTTTCTGCATTCTTCTGAATTACTCAACTCTCCGGGTGAAGTTTTTTTCTCATATCCTTTATTAAAAAGTTCATGGAAACAATTTCCCCAGCTGACTTTGACAAGATCTTTCTAGGAGGGCCTTCTCATTTTTGTCGTTGATACATCTCACTTGGTTTAGAAATCTTGTTTGCATTAACATTGAATCAGTCATCTTCTTCTTCGACATTTGTTTTTTTTTTTTTTTAAAGGTTCTTGTAATCTATGACGCATGGTGTGTGTCAATGGGTAAGTTTCCAGTTTGTTGTCGAAAATTTCATTTGGCTGTCATGGATTCAATTTTTTTCCTATTTGTGTACTTGAGCTTGGTTTGGTTTTTGGTTATTTCTCATCACTGCGATCATTTTTCATTCCCACTTGACCGGTTTCTCCTTGCTCGCTTGACATATTCTTTTTGCCAATTGCGCAGTTCCATTGACATTGGGGCTTCCAAAATCTTGCACATCTCCAAAATTTGATAGGTTTCTCACTATGCTCTTCGTTTCATTTTGGGCATTCTATTTCATTGATCATCGATAGTCATAGTATTGTGTAGTTCTTGTAATTCAAAATGCAACCTTTGTTCTGTTCTATACAAGCTAGTTCAAGAATTGTCAATGTTTTGTCATTATAGTCTTCTCCACTTACATCTCTTGAGAATGGTTGTGTGTATGGTGTGTAATTCCTACAATATTATGTTACCAATTTAACTCACAACTCATATGATGCTCAACCAAGTCAAGGTTAAATGGCATCTAAGAAACAAACATTTAGTGCAAAGTGGACCGAGTCTTTATCATACCTATTTGTAAGTTTATTGGTAGAGGGGTCAAAAAGGGAAATCACACATCTTCTACTTACAACAAAGCAAGGTGGAAGAATATACGAGCTGAATTCAAGAAACAGATACGATTCCAATATAGCATAGTACGGCTGAAGAACAAGGTGAACAAATTGAGAAAACAGTATGACAGTTTTAAAAAGCTCATTTCACAATCCGGATTTGGTAGAGATAATGTGAATAAAACAGTTATTGTTGACGATCAAAGTATATAAGAATCTCACATCAAGATATCTTTTTAACTTTTGGTCATTTTGATATCACTATAGACATAAGTTTTAAAATGTACGATTATGTTGTTGAAATGTCATTAATGTAAAAATTGCAGGATAATGTTTTTTTTTTTTTTTTTTTTTTTTTGATGATCCGGGGAACCCCGTCGCCCGTTCGTCACCTTACGGCGGTACATAGCCGCCGGGTAAACCCCGGAGTGATGCTAGCGGAGGACCCACCACCCCGACATCACGCTTAAGACGCCGATGCTTCCATTGGGTTTTGACCCTTGCACCTTTCCCCCAAGGTTCAAGGTCTTATCCAGCTTCGCCACCAAGGCCGGTGGTAAATTGCAGGATAATGTTGATTAGGCAAAATTCAAGAAGGATGGATTTCTTCAGTATCCAAGCTATGTATTGTATTTGGTGGTACATATGCTAATGGGGATCACACCACAGGAAATGCTGAAGATTTGATGGTGACGAAGGAAGATGACAATGGTGGTGGCAATGCAAAGGACTTCAGTGAACACCACATTGATGAGAGAGTCTTTACATTTGACAATGCTGCAACTTTAGTTCATGAGAAGCACAAATTGGATATGACTCCAAATACAAAGAGGAGAAGAAAGAGTAACCAATCCAGTATTGCTAACACTTGTAAAGCCATACAAGATCTTATCAAAGTTAGGGCAAGTCAATCTGTTGGTAGCTCTACGACCTCAAGGTTACACCACCACCTAAGACCATTTCTCTGTATCTACTGTGATTGATGTCCTAGTTAGTATGCATGAGTTAGAGCAAGATCTTTACAATAAAGCAGTGGAACGAGCATACATTAGTGCCCTATGGAGGGGGGCTTTCATCAAATCTCCACTTGAAAGGAGAAATAAACTTCTTCAATGTCTTTAGTAGATGTTGAGAAATATACTGTGGATTGCATGGGGTTTCATTGGATTGTATAACTTATGTTATCGATTAATATTTAGTTTTTAAAGATATTGGTATTGAAACTCTTGTACTTATGTGATGCCATTTCCTGTCGAGACTTTACGACTTATGTTCTGATTGTTATTGGATATTTTTTCAAAATCTATATTGATGTTTTATATTTGTGTGATGGTATATGTACTATGGAAGGGGATCAAATAGTGCGTCTAATAAGCAAGTAGAACCAATTGAATAATTCTTGGATGATGATGATCTTAACATATTGATAGCATGGTTGTGCATAGTTGCGGTGGACATGTCCTTGCATACGAAAGAATCTATTAGGGACAGTAAACTATTAGGACCCAAATGGATAAGAGAGATTATTTTTGGACATTCAGATAGAATATATGAAACCTTTAAGATAAAGAGACATGTTTTTATGAACTTTTGTAATTTAATGAGGGTAAGAGGTTGGTTGAAAGATAGTCAATATATTCAGATAGATGAATAAGTTGGGATCTTCTTATCTTTGGTTAGTCACAATAGCTCAAATAGAGATTTATGTGAGAGATTCCAACGTTCGGGAGAAACGATCAGCAAGTATTTCAATATAGTGTTGAAAGCAATTCTCAAACTCTTAAAAGAGATTATCACACCACCGTCCTTTGATGTCATCCTACAATAAATTCTTATGGATCATAGTCATAAACGCTACTTCAAGGTATGATTTTTATATCGATTTTACATTGTCAAATACATGTAGTTGATAATCTTATATAATATTATATTGGTAATAAATTGACAGGGCTGCGTAGGTGCTATGGATGTCACTCACATAAATGCTATCGTCCCTATGTCTTAGCATATCCCATTTAAAGGCAGGAAATTGATTACCACCCAAAATGTGCCGTGTGTTTGTTTATTTGATATGAAATTTACTTTCGTGTATGCTGGGTGGGAAGAATCGCCAACGATTGTCGAGTGCTTTCGGCAACACTCGAGACTCCTCGACTGCAATTCCCTCGACCACAATGTATGATTATATTATGGTTGAATATCATAACAAATTTATATATATATATATATATATATATATATATATATATATCATGTTATAGGGAAATACTATGTGGTAGATTCTGGTTATGCAACACTTTCGGGATTTTTAACTCCATTTAAAGGCAAACGGTATCATCAAAATGATTATAGAGGGAATGGGAGACGGCCAAGAATAGCAAGAGAATTGTTCAACCATAAGCACTCTTTACTAAGAAATGCCATTGAGAGGTCATTTGGGACATAAAAAATCGCTTCACCATTTTGAGATATATGCATCAATTACAATTCAGAAGCAATCACTTATTGTAATTGCATGTTGTGCTTTCCATAATTACATTCGTGATCAAGACAGGATGGACAAAAACTTTTCCCTTTATGGAGATCCGAAGTATCCATTCGGACCTAGAGAAGTGGAGGTTGCAGATGATACATCGCATGAGCAGGCAATTGAGCTAAACATACTTAGGAAAAGTATTGCAAATAAAATGGCAAGGGGTCACAATATGCCTGAGATCTCATGACTTTATGTTTCTGACTTTTGTAATATTGTTTTTAAGTAATAACTTATCAAAGTCAATTTGATGAAGTTGAACGATGAACTACATTACTTTATTATTGTGATATCATGTATGAAATGGTCCATGTAGAGATCTATAAGATACTCTTCTTTTTGCTAGCTCTTGTTGTATGAACTTTACTTATAATATTGCGCTTTACAAAATTTTCTTCCAAGTACGTGCATATGACCATGTTCAAAATGTTTCCTTTACTCACCATGAACAAAATTAAATTGGTGAGCGTTCCATGAGAATGAGAATTCAATACCAAGTTTACACTTCTCTGAAAAAAAACACTTGAAAGGAATTTGAAATAGAAATTTTATATAGTTACTAAACGCAATTTTGTTCTTTTTCTATTACAAGAATTTCTTTTGCCCATAAATTGTTCATGGGAACAGAATTAGAAAAAACCATTTCTGATCAAAAATTGTTCTCCGGAACAAAATAGTTACCAAACGCGTTCGTAGAGTGCCAAAACTTGGCATGGCACGTGGTATGGCACAAAAGAACTTAAGTGCCAAAAGTTAAGAAAGTGACACTTAAGTACCAAAATCGAAGTAAAATGAATCAATTAAGTGCTAACGACAAGAAAATTTGACAAAAATGCCAACATAGCGATTTTTTAGTGAGGCAAGTGCAAAATGACGTCATTTTGCATGCTAACGTGACTAAATAAGTGCAAAAACGACGTCATTTTGTTCTCGACATGGATAGATAATTAATATAAATATTAATTAAATTAAACTTAAATTTAAATTTAAATATTAAAAAAGAAGATGGAGATTGCAAGCGGGAAGAGCTGAGTAGCCCTCGTCGGGAAAGGCCAACGACGTTGGGGAAAGGGTCGGTTGGGGTTGCTGGCCCTTGGGTGGCGGCGAGGGCTACCGTAATCTCCATCTTCCTCCTTTCAAAAAAAAAATATATATATATATATTAATTAAATTTAATTTAATTAATATTTATATTAAAATATAAATCCGTGCTAAAACAACGTCGTTTGGAGTTTCTTTGCCAAGTCGGTTCTCCGAGGAGCCACGTAGGTGAGCAATATTAATAAAAAATTGTCACATAGGATTTTTAGCGGGATTCACTTGACTTGGCACTCGGTGTCCCATTTTTCAGAAAAAAAGCGGCACTTAAGTGCACTTTTCTAATTTTTGACATTTAAATGTCTCATGTGTCAAGTTTTGGCACTTAGACTGTTCTTTTGCTGACAATAGACACATGAAAGAGAAAAAGAAATGTTTCTTTGAGAAAAAGACACCATCTCCATCTTATATCTTATGGTGCAAGCATTGATAGAATAAGATCAAGGAGAAGAAATCCTATGAAAAAAAGATCAAGATGTTTCCATTGAAATGCTTCAAATGGGATTAAGTAAGTTGAAGCATGAAATGAAAGTCATAAATGAGAGGTTTGATCAAGTGAGTTTCAAACTCAAAATTCTTACAGGAGATATGCCAAATACGAAGACCAAATCAAGTGAGAAGAAAGAATATGAGACTAAAACACAAATTGAATTGACAGTGTAGAAACCCAAACTTGATAAAGCCCAATGAAAAGTCGTGGTAAGAGAAGCAGCTGAAGATAGTGCCATAGAGCCATCCCATATGAGGAAGCTTCGCAAGGTGTGGATGGAGGAAAACAGTTGAAGAATTTGAAAGCAATATCAGCATGGCTACTAGATTCGAATTAAGAGGGAGTAATCGATGAGGGAGAGGGTTGAAGAGTACCGTCTCTCTCTCCTCTCACATCTTTCTAGAATTTTCTAGGAATGGCTGCAAGACTCTATCTTGTTAGTGATTAGGTGAACTGTGTGGCTCAAAATAAAAAGCAACAAGAGATCTTGCATGATAGTCTAAGAGTCATGGAATAGAGCAAGACATGTTGACCATGTCTTCAACATTGAGTAAAAAAATGTTGGTGAAAAATAACTATAAATAGGCAACCCCCTTATTAAATAGTGAGTGGATGTAGAGTGTTGTTATATAGTGTTAAGTAGTATGTTGGTGTTGTGTAGTGAGTGGTATCAGCAAAGAGTGGCGTAGAGTGTGAAGAAAAGAGTCAAGGTGAAGAGAGTGTGAGCATGCAGAGAGAAAAGAAAAGAGTATAACAGTGAATAGAGCTTATAGGGATATCCTATTATGTGAGTAATGTAATAGAGTATTCTTATAATAAAAGAAAATGTTATTATAACAACACTGTGCAATTCAACACATGGTAAACATCGTTTGATTGTACAATACATTAATGCAAATTGGGCACTGCATGGAATCAAAAATTTATACGGGAAATATTAATTCATAATTAGGATATTAATTTTTTATGAGGTGACATTAATTTCACAATAATACTTGAAATGATTTTAGTCATATACACATAAAATGACGTCAATTGCAAAATATTATCATATATGTCCTATCTTTTAAATACATATAGCGATGCAATCTCTCTATATATCAAATTCAAATGTATTGAATTTCACCCGATTGAAAAGATGGGTAAAAATTGCAAGAAATAAAAGAATGTGTTTATCCCTAATAAATTGTGCATGAGTTGTATTGGCAAAGATCTTTATAATGTACATTGTCCTCGTCACTCTCTCACTCATAACCTCCTTTGCTCCATTCCTGTCCTATCCTTTTCTATTTAGTTATTATGCTTTTCTTGTCCTACTCTTCTCTTTTAGGAATCTAGATGAACATAGACTTATATATTTTCGTGAACTTTTTGCTTTTTTTTTTTTTTTAATATGGGTAGATTATAATCAAGACAGGAATCCACAAAAATAAAATCAAAAAAGCAAAGATGTGTAAGCCTTGAAGGGAACTGGTATTTCGAGCACTATCTATTTTTTTTTCAAGGCCTTTTGTTTATCTCTCTTATTTTATTTCTACACTCTCGCCACGGGACGAAGTCCAACTTACCATGAGTGAGAGAATGTTGAAATATGTGAATATCAAAACATACTTTCATTAATGGACTTAAGCCTTCAGAATAGTTGACCATGAGTACACACAATCTTCTAAAGTGTATCATAGAAAATTTCCCATTAGGGTTGATCCTCAAATTTAATAATCGGGAAATGAATTGGCTAATTTCAGAGTTGGCTCAAGAATTGAACCTAATTTCAAGTGATATAACTATTAAAATAAGAAAATATAACGTGAAAAATTTGTGGCCCAATGGTTAAGATCTTAATTATTTTCCCAGATTCAAAGTCCATCTCTTGGTATAAAAATGGTCAAGTCCGATTCTCCAATTTTTTAACGAAGCCATTTTTTGGAAAGGAAAATGCAATTTTTTCATTTCATCTTCTACCTTGTCGTTGCTTACCAAGCTGCGTAAATGAGAAGGATATAACTTTGTAGACTATATATGCATATTGTGTCTGAGGGAAAACGGCACAAATGATTCATGAATTTTAGTTTAATGTGCAATGTAATTTCTGAACTTTTGATTTATTTAATGCAATTTCTGAATTTTAGCTCAATGTGTAATGTCGTTTTTAAATTTTTAATTTGTTTAATATGATCCTTAAATTTTTAGTTATGTTCAATTTATACTATCTTTCATAAATTTCAAGAACTATATTGAACCTGTACTAAAAATTCATGGACTATATTGGATAAATTAAAAATTTAGAGACCACATTACACATTGAGCTAAAGTTTATGGACCATACCAAACAAAGTAAAAGTTGAAAGATAACATATTACATAGGGTTAAAGTTTACGAAACATTTATGTCATTATTCCTTGTGTCTAATTATTTAAATAATCAATACGAAAATCTTATAAATAACGTGCTCGATCGATAATCATAGGTGACATCTACTTATTTTCAGGTCATAGCATTTCCTTTTTTATGAAAATCAAGTACAAAGAAATACATTTATAAAAAGTAAAACCAGATACATTTATAAAAAGTAAAACCAGTCTATAAAAAATAATTAGTAGAATCTGGAAATATCTAAAATATAAAATAGGCTTATTCTGAAATCCATTGAGAAGGTGAAGACCTCTCTGCATTTTCCTCGTCTAAAACATCAGCTGCGCCTCCCTCTCTCCTCTCCAAGTCTTCCCTCGTCTCTCTCTCTTTCCTCCTCTCGCCGTCGTACGCTCTAGCGGCCGCCCGCCGCCGTCGCCGTCCCTCTCTCGATCTCCGACCTCCGCTCGCGGCCGCGCGACCCCAGCCGCCGCGCCTCGCCGGCTTGGTTGGCCGTCGAAACCGGGGTGAGTCTCGTCCCTCCCCCTTTTGTTGTGTGTGCGTGCTTGTCTGATCGCCGGGAGGCGGTGCCCCCGCCCGGGGCGATCGGAACCCGCCGGTGCCACGTTCCCGCACGAGGCACTTGGCGGCGGCGGAGCAGATTTTCTGCGCAACCGCGATCCCCTTCCGCGTCCAGTTCTGTTTCCAACCCTAATTGAATGGACTATCTATGGCATGCTTTGGTAGTTGCCCCTCCCCTTGCATTGTGCCGCTATTTTCCATATGCTTCTCGTCGAATTAGCATTCGTCTTTAGCGTGTCTTTTACTGTGAATACTGCCTCGTCTCTGACACTCAGATCATGTGCACTTAATGTTTCCTGATGGCCTTCTCTGTCATGACTCTGTATGCGTGTTAGGCGCCCTTGAAGACGGGTGTTTCTCGATATGTGGAAGGATTTGATTTTTTTATGAGGATTCCAGTTGTGAAAAGGGAGGCTGAGGCCGAGGCCATTGGATTTATTCATTCTTGGTTCATCGGGGGCATAACGGTGAATGTTTGTGCATCTATTACAGGGAAGCTTTCCCAATATTCTGCAACCGAAACTTCTGAAAGATCATCGAGAACCTTGCAGGGATCAGGCATCTGGGTATTGCGCATGCGAGAAATGGATCCTAATCGCTACGGTCATCAGCAAGGATGGGAAAATAACAGCGTAATTGTGGTTTCCTCCTTAATAAACACCTCTGTGGGATGATTTCACGAGAAAATTCTAGGGCTCATGTGATTGTCCACATTTTGGGCCTTAAAGAAAAATGATAATGGAGTGGACCTGCGTGGAAATGAAGTGGAGTTTGCCTAACCTCATTTCATGTTGATTATTTGTTGCTGACTAGCTTATTCTCTTCAATCCACAGGCTTTGGAGGGTTATAGTTCCGCGCATGAGCCTAATTTTAGGTTGGTACTGACTGACTTTCTTGGCTCATTGTTAAAGCGCTATTGATTTCCAAAATTAGTGGTACCTGGATCTTTTTCGCCTCTGTAGGTCAACTACTTTGCACACATGCTCCACCTTTTCTCTTGCAATAGTTCTTTGAGTTTTACAGATATTTCGTTTCTTAGTTAAATTACATGTTGCTGCCTTCATCCCATCACTTCCTTTTCTTCCAGGGTTGGTTCATATGATGAGAGACGGTTTTTAGATGACAGATATGCATACCCTTTGGAGAGGGATGCTTATCCACCTCCACCTTCTGCTGGTGGGTTTTGGGCCCAATCAAGGCGGAGGAATTATGAAGATGAATATCCACTTGAAAGAGAATCTAGGCGACATGAGAAGCCATATGTTGATGCATATGATGAGATGGATACATTTCACGATCGCGATTCATCATTTCAAGATTATGACAAATTGCGAGATGGCTATCCTGGAATTGACAATTTTCGTGGTCGTGATCTTGATCGACCTGCTAGGTTTGGAGGACGGGATCGTGATGACTATCCATATGATAACTATGGCCATAGGTCACGTACTTCACAGCATAGAGAGGGTAGCCGTGAAAGGATTATGGCCACGGTCGACATAGTTATGACTCTGATTATGACAGAAGCAGTAGGAGAGATGTGAACTTTAGGAGGCGTGATTATCGTGACCGTGAACATGACAAAGAAGTTCAAATCGGGAAAGGGATCACAGTCCATACGGAAGATACGAACCATCTCGGTCTCGTTCGAGATCCCAATCACCATCTCGATCTAGGTCCCATGGACGTGATGATCATGTAAGGTCTAAGTCTCCTAGAAGTAGAAGCCGTGGTCGCAGTCATCGCGAGGACAGCTATGATGATGATCGATATGATAGGTCTGAGAGACGAAGGGACCGTGAGGACAAGCGCCAACGTGAACATTACGGTGTGGTATGTGAATTGTGTATTTCCTTTCTTTTTAGCTTGTTAATTTTTACAGTTGTGGATTGGACTTACGTGGTGACCCTCCCTTTCCTAGGCCCCATCTGCTACTGTCGTGGTGAAAGGTCTCTCGCAGAAGACAACCGAGGAGGATCTATATCAGATCCTTGTATTGCCCCTCTTAATCCTTGCTGGTTTCTCCTTAGTTCTTACACCATCCAATTTGCTAATTCCAAATTTATCAATTATGAAATCAGGCTGAGTGGGGACCTCTTCGCCATGTACGTGTGATTAAAGAACGAAATTCTGGCCTGTCACGTGGGTTTGCTTTTATCGATTTCCCTTCTGTGGTATGTATCCTTGCCATGTGTGATTCCTGAATTTATGGTTTGAAGCAAATAGATGCAGGCAACTAGAGATATCTTTTGCATTATTGTTTTGCCCTAGTCCTTAATCTAGTCTGAAGCCTTTATTCTGTTCCTTCTTTGGAATTGGGATCTCTTCCCCACTCTTAGCATTTAGTTATGAAAAGTGGACGCTGATGCCAATTATTTTCGTGTGTAGGGAGCAGCAGAAGCAATGATGGAGAAAGTTGGGGATGATGGCCTTGTTGTTGATGGCAGGAAAATTTTTTTCGAGTACAGGTATACTGTTATATATGGAGGATTCATTAGAGTAGTGTGTTTCCTTTGTAGACACAGTACTAGTTCTACTGGATGAGTCTTGGTTCTGATTGTTTTATATGAGCACTTCAAAGAAATAGAGCATATTCTAAAGCACAAAATGTTATTCAGAATCAGTTCTGCTATTGACTCTGACATTATCTGACAAATAATAAGACTTGCAACTTATATTGCTTTGCAATTATATTTCTTTGTATTGGCCAGTTTAGTTACAGTCAATTCAAATGTCTTGCTGCAGTAGTAAGCCAACTGGAGTGTCAGGCGGCTTTGGTCAAGAGAGTACTGTCAAATCAGGCCATGGTAGCTATAGGAGTATCATGGTTCCTTCTGATTGGATGTGCACGATTTGTAATTGCGTCAATTTTGCAAGGCGAACGTCTTGCTTCCAGGTTCGTGTCTTCCTGTGATGCTCTATAGTGATCCTTGAATTGTGACTGGGTAATTTAATTTAAGTTTCCTCTCTGTCAGTTTCGATGGATGGATGCCATCCTAGTTTAGTTTACCATTTTAATGTGGAAGTGGGATGGTGCCTGCTTTTGTTTATGTTTTTGGATAATTGAAATGAATACATTGATAAAAGGTATGATCATAGTACAGTCAGTTGATGATGCCTATTCTATAGTGAAGTATTGTGGAACAGTAGGTGATCAGTGAATTTTCTCCTTCATTCGCATTTGTACCAGTGACTCAAACTGTATATTGTTTTCTGATTGTATTCAGTTTTTAGTGTTACATTTATTTGGGCAAATACCACAAAACCCCCAACTATCCCCACTTTGACACAAATACCCCACTTTTTTTTGGTTTAACTAAAAACCCTAAATTTACCTATTGTGACAAAATAATCCAAATTCTTTTTGTATCATAAAAAACCCTGAACTTATGTTAGTGTGACATGCTCTGAATGGAATTGAAATAGATGATATATATGTCACGTTGACATAGTTTTGGCTTTTTTGTGACACAAAAAGAAAGTTGCGGGTATTTGTGTCACAACGGGCAAGTGTAAGGTTTTTGGTGAGACAAAAAAAAAAAAAATTAAGGGTATTTGTGTCACTGTTGGCATAGTTTGGGGTTTTTTATGATATTGACCCTATTTATTTTTGCACCAGTATGTGTGCCTTCAGGTCAATGCCTTTCTTTTCCAGTTTGGTGATAGCCTGCATTTTAATATATAGATGGAAAGAAAAATATTATTGCTTTTCCGGTTTGTGTATTGTCTTAATCTGTTCATTCCTTTTCTGGGATATCAGTGTAATGAGCCACGAACAGATGATGCTCCACCAGCAGATGTGATATCAAGTCAATCAACATTAGGGAAGAAGGGATTGGAGGCAGGTATGTCCATGTTGCCTGATTGATATGCGATGTGCCTTGACATGTGTTTGGGTATGCTAAGTCAATTGAGTGATCAGGGCCAACACATGTTTTGGTGGTGCGCGGGTTGGATGAAAATGCTGATGAAGAAATGATTCGATATGAATTTTCCAAACATGCTCCAATTAAAGTAATATTCCTTGTTATCTCTTTTTGGGGCCTTTACATAAGATGACTTTAATGTGCTCTGTTTTTACTTATAGAAGCTAATATTATTTTTTGCAGGATCTTCGTCTCGTCAGAGACAAATTTACTCACGTTTCAAGGGGATTTGCGTTTGTACACTTCTACTCGGTATGTTTATTCTGATGCATTTCTCCATTGTATTTCCCGTCATCACATTTTCTCTTGCTCCCGTATGCCGTGTTCATGTCTTCTTTCTTTATAGAAAAACCTGATCTCAAGTCTGTAAGGAATTAAAGTCAGGTTATAGGGCTGCTGAGTTGTTAATGGTGGACCTTTTTAGTAACTTCAATATTCAACTGCATATACTGTCAGAATTTAGTGCACGGCTGTCTTTGGAAACTTGCATTACTGTAAAGCTTTAGGAGGAACACATTAGTTGATTTTTATGGTATTTCCAGTTTATGTGCTTAATCCAGCCCATGCATGAATAAGGAGCCAACTAATCAGTGATAGGTAGGAAGATGTTTGATCAAGTCACTAGATACCAGAAGTGGTGGTAACTCAAGGGTAACATGTTTGTATGAAAATGATCATTCTCTGTTCGTAGATTTTCTAGCCAACAATGATTTGCTTCATCTGACCTCCTCCAAGTCATTTTCTCCATGCAATTCTTTAAAAATTGGAAACGGAGCATATAATTCAGTTTTGTGTCTGATAGTTCTTTTGTATGCACTTATCTGCTACCTCTGGCTTCTAGTTATGATTTTCCCCTAAAAATTTGAAATTTAAATCTAATCTAAGTGTGGAGAGTTATGAATAAAATTAAAGTTTTCAAGTATTTTAGGTTAAACAAAAGTCAAATGTGAATTCTGGAAAATGTCAAAAGTTTAAAGTAATGAGACCATATCCACAGGAATGGCATCTGACACTAAAAATAATGTTTTTTTCCACCCTCAGAGGGAGCCGAAGCTTATTTGTACGGAAATAGGTTACATGATGAACGTTAATCTTCATTAAAAAATAAAGGTTCCTGTATTCAGGGCATGTTTACCTACTGTTATGGTCCAAGTTTGTTCACTTGCTCCAAGACCAGTCTGAGTGTGCTATCCTCTTTACTCGAATTGTCTGGCCCTATTCCATCCCACCACTTAAGGCTTAGTTAATCAGAGCGTGTAATGGACTGTGGTTTTCAGAAAGGCATGACATGTTGCATCTCTTATTTAAGCGATAGGCTAACCTCATGCTTTCAACCATTCATATTCAATCACAGACTTGAATTTATCAATCTGATTACTCCAAAGTATTTCAAATTTATGTACGAGGGAGGGATGGAGGGATGGAGGGGCTCAATTTGATAAGATTGACCTATTTTGCTTTTGCACTTTTATGCTGTGGTGAAGTAATTTTGCATTGTCAGCTACCATTGTTTACTTGTATGAAAATTCATGAGTTACTTTCACCTTATTATATATCTAGCTGTACTATGCTTTGTGAGAATTTAATAGATGTTGCATTAATGGATTTTTTCAACTAATAATATACTCGGCTTTAATCTTCTTTCTTCATTCTGCTATCTATTACCATGTGATGTGAAAAATCCAGTTCAATGGTTTTTCAATTCTCGAATCTACATTTTCTTCATTATGAGAAGTCAGTTGGTGATGTGATGTTCGTTTCATTAAATCTGAAGCCATGCGGTTTTGCCTTCTGTAGGTTGAGGATGCAACTAAAGCTCTTGACGCTACAAATGGGACGACACTCGAGAGGAATGGGCAGATACTTAGAGTAGCATATGCAAAAAGTGTTCTTGGTCCAGGATCGGGGCCATCAGCGTCATCTCAGTCGAGCAGCCTAGCTGCAGCAGCAATTGAGGCAGCGACATTTGCTCAGCAAGTAATCTGTTTCTTTTTGTCGAGTCTTTTCCCTTGTTTTATTGCTCTATAATTTTTCGGTTTATGCACTTTTTAGGATGTTGTTGGTCAATCAACCAGTTGACTTGTTTCCTGTATCCATGCATGGAAATGGATGAGGAGTACCCTGAGTTTGAGATTTTTCATACACATGCGAAGTTTTAATAGCAGTGGGACATTAATCTGATTGCTTCTCTCTGTCATTCAAGTATGATGCTGTTGGATGGGCCCCAAAGGAATATAACCCGGAAGACAAACAATCTACCGGTGGACAGGAACATGGGAGTGGGGAGATTTCTGCTAAAAATGATGGTTCAGCTCCACAATCTGGCTTTGTATGGGATGAAGCATCTGGTTACTATTATGATGCTGCATCCGGGTTCTACTATGATGGAACTTCAGGTTTCGTGTTTTTTCCCTTTTTCCTCTGATTCTCTGATAAATCCAGATTTCTTCTCGCTCTTGGGCCTGCTATCTATCAGGAAGTGGATGTGCTTGTTGTAGAGGGAATTACATAGTTGTTAAACAAGTAGTTGCTCTCTCTTGTGTGGACTTCCTGATGAGCTATTGGTTCTTGACAATTTCATGATCTCAGTGGTATCATGGCTTCAGTTCTTTCATCGCAGAGAAGCTTTTGTTTTCTATGTGGAGGATTCAGTGGATGAGAAAATAGTTCATATGCTTTTGTCTCCGAAATTCTTTACCTTTTAATAGTTCTTTTTCTAAAAGTTCGTGCAGCGGGTTAGTTTGAAGTTATTTGATTTACTTAAGCGTGGAATGGATTACAAATACAAGCATCAGAGATAGCATGCAATATAGATTTCCCCCATCTTCATTTTTCAGTGCTTACTGCTTAGCTATCTTTCTTATGGACCCAGGTTATTTGTGTTGTTTGTGCCTAGCCCTGTGTCTTGACCGCAATGTAAGGATCTTGATAGGATCCTGCAGGCAAAATATCCGGAGTTATCCAAGAAGATGATAGTTTTTCTAGTCAAAGTCTTGGTACCTTTTAGATGAATATATCTAATAGCTAGCCATTGATGATATTGATTTTTGGTGTTGTCAGAGGAGTTAATAAGTGGATATGATGCATCACTTCTTACTGTGGGTTACCTGTTCCATAAGAAC
>CM024594.1:21546172-21740297 GCA_014182565.1 Eucalyptus marginata
AAGTGTGTATAGGGTTCAAAGTTGGTGATCATCTTGACATTGCCACCAGTTCTCTTTGCCACAGATTGTCTTCTTGACAGATTTCTTTATTGGCTCAAGGGTTTATCACCTGATGCCAATGATTATTCAACTGGAGATCTTTTCTCAACATCATTTTCTTTGATGATGGGCATCGATCAGGCACACCGTTTTTTTTTTTATATGCCCCCCAATTCATCAATCATTTCTCTCTCTTTTTTTTTTCACGGGCATTGGCCTTGCTTTTACCAGGCACACTACTTTTTCATGCCCCTTAGTTCTATTTTGATTTCAGTTCTTGCGCACAATGCATGTGTCAAGTATACTTTAAATGACACTCGAACTTTCAAGGGTCTTCATCTGTCTCTTGCCTTGCCCCAGTGTGGGGGATGATCACCAACTGGGTTTTAGAAGAAACGAAATCACAGGCTCAAGTGGGCTATTCAAAGGATATAAGTGTGTAGGATAGTGAAAGAAATGCTCTTCGTCATCCTAAGGCACTTAAATTAGCACATGAATTCAATGTAATAGCACGACTTGAAGATTGATGCAAGTGAGAGCAAGAAAATTTCAATTCATTTTCCTCACTTCATGATGTCATTTTATCTCCCAATTGCCCCGATGTGGGGTGATTCTTGACAGGGGTAATTTGAAAAGAATATCCATAAGTGTATGGGCTCAAAAGGGTTTAAGCAATGGATCACCTGTATGTGTTTGGGATAGAGAAATGAACTGCCTTTCGTCATTTCAGCTGTCGTACTTTTCGCAAGAAAATTCTTCACCTTGAAATACAAAATGTTTCCATACTCACCTCACAATGTATAGACAGGGGACGGTGTATGGGATTAGGCTTGCCTTTCACACCTCATTTAGCATGCTCAAGTAACTCGACGTCTTTCACTGAATTATCTATTTTGATAAATTTCAAGTGGAATTGACGAATTGCACAATATCATGTGAAAGCATTCTATAATGATAAAGATGACATGCTCATAAAGTCAAAACTATTATATGTCCATGTCTTGCCCTTCCTTTGTAAAGGAGCTCATGTGTGCAGGGCTGCACCTGAAACATAAAGCAGATAATTAAAAAAACAAATAGGGTAAATTAGATGCATGCTGAAAATTATTTTATTTTGAAAATTTTTTTAAAAAGGGAACATGAAGAAGCCCAGCCTTCAGAATTAGCTCCTTGCCGTTTTCTTTTGGTAGGATTTCATCACAGGGCTAGTTTGGTGTACTTCAACATGCCCTTAAAACATGAAAATCTCTATGTATTTTATTGGATGAAATGCAAATTACATTATTGAAATCAGGGAAATCCTAGAATTGAAAATGCAAATATGCAAATACTGAAAGCGATGAAGACTCCTGCGCAGAGGAGTGTGCAAATAATTAAAATTCTCCTACTCTCGAGTCTCGTCGATGGCAAACACTAAATGATTCAGTTATTCATTTGAGTGCGTCATCAGAGCTCTTAATCTTTGGAGGTGCAGGATCATCTATGCCACCCCATCCATCTGGGATGATATCCCGCGGGTCGATGTAGGAGCTGGGAGGAGCCGAATACTTTACATAGTAATCGAACTTGCCACTTGGTTGCCCCAGGGTATCCATCACCTCTGTTTCCTCATGCATCATTTGAAACACGGTGGGCTCAGCATCAAAATTGAAAATGACATTCACAGCTTCTGGGTGGTCAGGGAGTGGGTTATTTTGGCCTTTATCTCTCGAATTAGCCATAGGAGCATGTTGTGGTAACACCACTTCAACTTGCGGAGGTGGCGGGGCAGTGTTTGCTTGGAGAGAATCAATTTGTTTAGAGGGCTGCTCAAGGACATTCAGGACTTGCTTCGTTTCTGTTTCGAGGGCAACGACACGAGCTTGTTCAGCACCACGCATTTGTTCGGCATCATCAGCCATTGTTACTCTAGAACGAGTACGGATTGGTGATCTTGGGTGAGCCGTGTTGTTACCTGTCAATGTAAAATAATACAGTAAGTATCATAACAAATGAGATTGGTCCATGACAACGGTCGATCGTTTATTTTTTAAGTGAAATCAAATTCCAAAGACATCAACTTAAAACATTAAACTATCTCCCTAGGAAATTAAATTCCTAAAACATCAATCTAAGAAATTGAAATAACATCCTAAAGCCAGAATTAAACTTCTGAATCTAGCGACTCTTTTCTATATACAATTGGGAGATCACGGTCTTCCGAAGCTTCTTGTTCGTCGAACCAACTCGGAAATACGAGCTTCCTTCTTTTCCACCGTTTCTTCAAGATTTTCAATTTGTGCTTTACGAGTGGGCTTCATGGTCACTTCGGGTATCACGGGAAGTAGAGCTTGAGGGATCTCGTGATGGTGGATATAATAATCCGAGGCATGAAAAATCTTCTCTTTTCCCTTCAACCTTCTAGGCACCATTATCTTTTCCGGATGGCATTCCTTCCATGCATTTTCAAGGCGTTCAATCTCATCGAGGTACTTGTGATCCTTGCGCACGAAGCGAGCTTGAAATAGGTCCATTCGGAGAGGAGGCGGGATATCTTGGAGCACTCGATGCGGCGGGCCACTCTATGAGGATAGTAAGATGTTGCACCGTGATTCCCATAAGTGGAATTGAATTATCTGTCTTGTGAGAAAAACGAGCCACGCTAACATGGAACCATTTAGCATACCATAGGAAGCCCTTGAGATCTGGATCTTTTAGAAAAATTACCCAATCGGAAAATGACCTTCCAGTATACTTTTTCTCTAAGATTGAAAATCTCTTTATCGGGTGATTAGAATCATCAATTTCACCTCGACGCATGAAACGACCAAACTCCTTCATGTGAGAAAGAAACCAAATTTGTAAAAGTTCAGGAGAAGCATTCATGATTTTTCCTCCATTTTGTTTAAAACAGTTGAGGGACAAAAATGTCTCGGCCAAAATCATGTTTATAAAGTTCATGCCGGCGCATGCTTGTCTAACCACCCATGCAATTGAAGGATTAATGGCATTTTGTCGATGAGGAAAGATTATAAATCCAAAAAATGCTAAGATGAATATCCTACCCTTTTTGGCGCATTGAAGATTGATTTAAAAAATGATCGGCCAAAAAGGAGAATGGGCATGCATTACGGTTAGCTTTCAAAACTTTCTTAACCTCATCGGCTTTAATTCTTAGAAATTGAGATAAAATCGATGTGGGCTCCATACCAAGAGGTGGCCTAACAAGTTCAGTCTCAAGGGGCATTCCTATGATAACGCTATACTCTTCCAGTGTCGGAGTTAGCTCATTCTTACCAAAAATAAAGGTAGCCGTCTCGGGACACCAAAACTGAGAGATAGCTTGCAAAACACCACTATGGACTCCAATATCCAAAAGGGGGATGAGCCATCCCAATATTGACTCCACATAGTCTTGGCCTTCCTTACTTAATTTATTCCACCACCCTTTGAGCTCGATCTTAGGAGTTGGAACGAATTGAACATCGGATCTCCCCATTGTATATGGATTAAGGCTTACGATCGACCTAGTGTCATGGACCAAAAGAAAGTGCAATAAAGTAAATAGATTGCATAGTATAAGATAAGAATACTTACTTCACAAAGAAAAATAGCAACCACATAGACAGGCGCATGAGATGTGAGGCTTAACACCTAAACTACAAGGCTTAGCAAGTTAGGACTAAAAGGATGAACCAACTTGTCGCAGTCTCGCGTACAAATGTCGGGTCCTCTTAGCTCTGGCTCAGTCAAAAGAAAATCCCATGGTCACGCAGTTTCGTGAGCAAGGATAAACGTTTTGACATCAAGAAAAATTTTCGGGGTTGAGAAAGGCAACCTCTACATCGCGGTCTCGCGTTCGAGGTTGGTTCATTTCTCAACACCATCCTAGAATCCTTAAATGCGGTCCAGGTCCGACGGCAGGTTGTGTGTGCAATGTATAGTGCTAAAACAACTTAAAAATCATGCACAACAATTTATAATACAAACAACACTTCAATATAAGGAAAAATAAATCATTCATCTTTACACCCTCCTGCAAGACAATGATTAGCAAAGACTACTCCCCTTATACCTCCCATCTGCAAGAACATTTAACACCTTAGAAATGTTAGTGACATACCTGGTGTCCTTGCTGCCAAACAAAAATATTTTTTTAAAAAGAAACAGGCCTATGTCCACTATGAGTTTTAACTCTAAGTCCCCAGTGGAGTCGCCAAGCTGTCGCGACCTAATTTTTTCGAAGGGTGAATCACCTAAAACTAGGTTAATGGATTACTAAGTCCGAAGACTTGGCGCGGACTCTCCCAAGCCCTACCAATCGCGACTTGATACTAAGAAAATGACCCATTAAAACATGCAATTATATTTCAAATTGGAGCTACCACTAACCAATTAGGGATTATTAGAAACCCAAGTAAAGTATGGGAGAATACTTTACCTTTTACGAACCAGAGATTTTATGGATTCGGGGACATGGTTACGCTAGATTAATCTAACGCCCTTTCGGTACCTTTAAAAAAAAAACATTTTTGCAGGCAGTGTTGATCAATTTTAATCTAAGTTACTAACATGCAAATGGTGGTCATGCGGGTGCACAATCAATGAAATAACATTCAATAAATCAAAATGCTAAGAAATTATAAACCACAACTTTATTAAAGTCCACTCTCTAAGAAAACATTTTAAAAAATGTTAATAAAAATGCATGCCCTAAACATGATTTCTAAATGACATGACACCTAACTTTTATTATTATGCAATCTTAATCTAAAATTAATATGCATGAATTTTACTTTAATGATATATGAAATGCAATTCATATGGCCTAATTTGAACTATATGTATGCAATCTAATGTATATAATCCTAAATGTGCATGACATGGGATGCATGACATAACAATTCTATATACATATTCTTTTGTGATTTTTTTAATGATTCTTTTTTTTTTTTTTTTTTTTAATGTATGCAACCTACACTAAATAACGATGATATGAAATGGGACTAATTATGAACTAACCTATTAATCAACCAAGCAAATGATTTTTGTGTTTTCTCTTTTATTTTTTATTTTTTTTAATGACCGAATAAAAAAATAACGTAATGATGCAATGCTAACTTTTTTTTTTATCTCTTTTTTATTTAAAAGACTACATGATGGGAATACTAAAAAAATTAAACTATGACCAACTAATTAAAATGCAACATGTAACATGCACATTATAAAATCTATATAACCTAAATAACATTTTTTTTATTCTTTTTTTTTAGTTTATCAAAGGAAAATTAACCTAATCCTATATGAATCTAAAAAAACTAAAATGTGAAATGTGTATAGACCTAAATACCTAATATGATGCATGATATGTGGTGAGCAAATAACAATAACACGCCAAAAAATCCATCCATAGAAATCAATGGCATATTATTTTGATATGAATTAATGATGCAAAGCAATTCATGAATTTTGCCCTAAAAAGTCGAAATAATAAAAAATCTAACCCGACGTCTCGCGGCTCAAAATTTTTTATTATTATGACTTAGCATGACAAATTTCCTAATCATATACTAATAATAAAAATCAATCACAACAAATCAAGTTAAAATTACAAACTACGAAACAAAATATTTAATCTGAATTTAGTCTAAAGAAATTACCTAGTTAAAGGTACGGCTTTTTGTCGCTAATAAGAGCACCTGCACAAAGAAAAATTAGAGAACAACCCCAAGGAAAATCACGTCTCGATGTGGGGGTGTAATTTGGCCGAATGTGAACGACAGCGAGAGAACCAATATCGAGCAGCCACGTCAAGCTTGCAGCAACGCTGGTTCGTCCAGTAACAAAAGTGACAAAAGCCAGTCAACAAAACCACCGAGTTGACACAAAATTGGCCAGCAAATTGACCACGAGCAGCAGCAATGAAAGACAACGAACTGCGGTGGTGAATGGCGACGAACGGCAGCAACACAATGGTGACAAAGGATGGCGAGTAGGAGTGATGCGGCGGCGGGCGTCGAGTCGCGCGGCGGTGACGTGGGTGACGGGCGACGTTGAGGCGTGTCGAACGCTGGGCGGAGGGCGGAGCGGGGCTGGACGCGTTGCGGCGGTCGCGGCTGGCTCCACGGGGCGAGGAGCGGTGGCGGACCGCCTGGTTGCTGGGCGCGAGTGATGCAGCAGATCTCGGACCGGCGGCGATGTGGGCAGGGACGGTCACCGGCGGCTTCGTGGACGAATGAGGCAGCGCAGGAGAAGTGGCAGCCAGAGGAAGGCAGGGGAAAGCGTGGCGGACGGAGGAAGCGAGCAACAGGGGCGTCGGATGGGAACTTACGAAGAAGATGAACAGTTGTTCATCTTTGCTCTCACTTCTCCCTTTCTCACGTCACTTTCACGTTTCCCCCTCTGCTGTTCTACACCTCTGTCTTGCTTTTCAGCCAAAAGCAAGACTTTCTTTTGACTTTGAAAAGACTAAAGAGCAACAAAAACGAAAATTCTCTCCTTTCTTCTATAAGTTCTCTCACGATTTTTTGATTCTTTCGAACGAAGAGAAGCCGCCCCCCTTCACGTCTCGAACTCCCCATTTATATAGCAAAAAGCAAATCAAGTTTGTTTTTTTTTTAAGTGGAGATTTTCACTCAACCGCTTAACAACAAAACGGCTCCAAAATCTCCATTGTTGAATTTCGAATTTGAAATGAGGAGATATGTTCAACAACCAAAATATTTTTGAAATCTTCCTCCAAATTTTTTTATTTTATAAGTTACTTATTACCCTCTATTTTTATTTTGCAAAAAATGAATTTAACCCTAAATGCAATGCTATGAAATGCTCAATGTAATTTTCATATGATGAACAAATGAGTAGCATGGTCAAAATTAGGTGTCAACACATTAGCATGGGCCTAGGAGCATCATGAGATGCTGTTGTTTAGTGGGAGCTATTTTGGCTTTACTTTGATAAATGTTTCATCTGTGTTCGTTACATTTGGTAACGGTTTGATATGAATCAACTTTTGCATTCAATAAAGTATTTTTGAATGTGTTGTTATTATGTTGAATACATATTGATAAAGTCTCAAGGTACTGTATAAACCTTGAGTGAAGGCTAGGGGCATTCGGTTATTAGCCTTGTTCATATGTCTTGTTATACATAAAGAAAGGTTAACCGTAAGGACAAGACATATGTGGGTTCATGGAACCATAAAGATATTCTTTAGTGGCACAAGTTTTTTGTGACGCTTAAGGTAAGAGAATGGACATTCTCTAGTGGCACAAATTTTTTGTGACGCTTAAGGTAAGAGAATGGTGACTAACAAATGGGATCTCTCTATGAGAGATGTTGTCCATTTGACACATTACCATATTGGATCCATATCAATAGAGTTAAGAATATTCGTGACCATGGAAGGCTCTCTGTGTATATATGCAGTTACCACAATGATTCGGTGTTTGAAACTTTATGGGATAAGATTGACTATTAAGAATTATCTCTAGATCAATGTGCGCACATACAGTACGATTTCAATTAATATAGTCCAAGTGAGAGAATGTAAGAGTTTTCTTAATGTGGAATATATTAATTGATATTGTAATTTACTGTTTAACGTTTACCGTTTTACGAGGTTGGTCTAAGGTGAGATAGAAGGTTTCTTAATTAGTCTAATATGGGATTTGGTTAGTGTGGGCCGAGTTGAGCTGGCCCGTAATGGGGGGCTGGCTGGAAACTCTATAAATAGTGCTCAAGTCTCTCCTCTAACCCAAATTCTCACATGTATCCTCACCTAAGGGGCGTTTACCTAACGCTAAACGTGAGGGGGGCCGCATCATTGAGCCAGTGATATGGAGGGCAATAGAGGAGAAGGACTTGATGCGTGGATCCCCTTGATATGTGGGAAATCCATTTTCTGCTTCCGCTTTATGTTTGATGGATCCCAAAACAGGTGTGTTAATCTTCCTACTCAATTATGCATGTTCTTGTTCTGGTTATGGAGATCTTGGGGTTGCGCAATTTGCGTTTAACATCGGCCCCTCCCACCACGGCAAGATCCACCTCCGCACCGCCACACTTCTCCAATTCCTCAGACGGTCTGAGAAGCCTCTCAATCCCTTCCTCGAGTCCCTGAGGGAAGTGGCGTGGGACCACGGGGAGAGCTACTACGTACTGGACCTGGAGTAGAAGGAGGTCGGCCGAGAGGGTATAGGTGGTTCTTGAAGCTGATGATCCCTGATGGCTGCCTCATGCTTGAGATCCTGAGGACCGCGACACAGGAGGAGGACGACTATGAGCTGGATGACCCCATATTTCACACCCGCAGGATGCTTTACATCATGCCATACATATGGCCAGACATGCTGATGCTGGAGAACCAGCTGCCAGTGCTAGTGCTGGATCGGCTAGTTGCCGTCGAGAATGATGGCAAGAAGGTTAGTGTTTTAGATTTTGCAGTCATGTTCACCTAACAGTACATCTTGTTGATGACAAATGGACCTCACATGGGATCCATCAAATCGAATGCTCCAATCCTGTCGGATGCATGGTTCAAGATCAACCGAGAATTTGATTTCTATTATCGGAAATTCCTTCTTTTTCCTTTTACTCAAGTACTATCGATACGACAACAATCTCACATTCAAACGCAGTGACTTCACACCAACAACTCAGGATGACGAATACATCAGCAAGCTCATCCTCAATTACTGCTCCGCTAGCAAGGACACCGCAAATAAAGGCAAATGCCTGCATGTCCTGGACGTTGTCAGGAAGAGCCTACTTCTCCATGAGAAGCCGAAGCTGGACAAGGTGAGGTGCGAGGGCCTTCTGTTAGTCTGGTCGGCCACTGAGCTCATCGAGCATGGGATCTGGTTCAAGAAGAGCAAGACCGGCAGCCTCACGGACATCTCCTTTGCTGGCGGGGTCCTGAGCCTCCCTGAGATCGTGGTGGAAGAAGCAACTGAGTCCATGTTCCTCAACCTCATTGCATTTGAACGCTTCCACGTCAGGACCAGGAACGAGGTCACGTCCTACATCTACTTCATGGACTACGTCATCGACAATGAGTGTGGCGTCGCACTTCTTTACAACTTGGGCATAGTCCTGACTGTCCTGGGGGACGACAAGGAAACCATGGAGCTGTTCCACTTGCTGTCCAAGTACACAACAATTGAACCCAACAACAGTCTCATTGCCGTCTGCAATAAGGTCAACGAGTACTGCAATAAGCCCTGGAACAAGTGGAGGGCTAATTTCATCGAGACCTACTTCAGAGGTCCTTGGGCTTTATGGTCTTTCATGGCCGCATCTTCCTCTGCGCCCTCGCTATAATTCAGAACATATATTTCGTGCTCAGAACCCACTCTTTGCCTCTCTGTACAATAATTTTCCCTTTCCAGTCATGTTCATTTCCCACTTTAAATATACCGAATGATGGACATTTGGCTGTTTATTTATCATTATCATATTATAATTCTCTTGTTTCAGACTTCTTCATTTTTGTCCAATCGTGTGAAGGATGATCAAATTTTAGGCAAATGGAATCTTCCAACGCATCAATTCTTGATTAAAATTTTAACGAGTTGCAGCGAATTTAAGTGAACAACATAGATGGCCTTCAAGACATCTCTCTTCCCCATCGGCTTCAAATTTCAGAGTCATCTATATATTTTCCGGTCATCAAGCAATCAATCATTAACACAGAGAACAAACTTTTATGACTGAGAAATGTTTTTTTTTTTTAAACTTCCAACATCCTTCTTGAAATAAAAAGAGCTAAAGATATTCAATGTTCTAGACCGCCATTATAGAATCCTAGATCGAAATAAGCTGACAGCAAACTGCTAATTATGTTTAAAGAACGTTGAGAATATCCCTCCAGTTAGGGCAGGTTTCCTAAGTTGAAGGGTTTGAACAGTTACTTGTCGTTGACACATAAATTTTGACGACCCAATTTGACATTCATTACATAGACAAATTAGGGATTGACACCACTCCAAAACAAAAATATTACTTAAATTGCATACAGATATTAGAAACATTTTAATTAAGCCCAAATAATATTGCATTGGGGTAAATGGACTAAAGCAAGGGGGTTTAAGCCTAACTGAATTATTTGAACTAAGTCTGGGATAACGAAATTCAAATGATTCAAGTACAAGCACATCTTGATATTCATAATCAAATTATGTGGGAGCTCCAAAAAGTAGTGGCAATGAGAGGTCCATCTAAAATGTTTGTAAAAATAAAGGGGTGAGTTAAAGCTCAGTAAATAAAATCCTTAAGTCTAAATTAAAAAATTATCTTACCACTCAACTTGGTACCGACAAACAACGTGAGTTCAAGATAAGTACAAAATAACCATGTATGACTAATGTAGAAGTAAACGCACTATCTTTCCATCATAATATGCCCATGGAAACCATTAAAAACATTGCATAGGGTTATTCACTCAACTACAAACAAATGGCATATTATTTCATGATGCGTAGATACCGTGTACTAGTCCATCGATATATATAAGTGAGTTTCTAACTCCTACTTGTCACTAGCTAGGACCCAAATCATACATACCCATTTGCCATGCCTCTTAGCCCATCCATAATGGGTGTCTTCTATATCGACGATAATAAATATACAACCATACATGCGTGTGATGATTGTCATTTCTTAACATCATACCGAAGGTGATACAATCCATGTCATCATAGGACTTCATGTCCTCTCAACCTTGTAGAGAACCATCTTAAACAATAGAATATCTAGCTAACTCCAAAGTCTCACACACATACTCAAACAAGAGAATTCACTTTGTGGCGAGTGGGCCAATACAAAGTTCTTTATCATGCGACATCAATAACCTACAAATCATTAAGACATAACAATTACCACATGCATATGAATAATTTGTCATTTCTCATTCAATTAATCATTAACAAATAATTACATGCACCTCAACACACGTATCCTCATTCTTTTCTTGCTAAGCCATCATCATTTAATCTGAAGCAATAGGTAGGTAATCAGTAACTTAAAAATCGATACTTGCAAATTGACAACTCGAAATGAACACTTAAGAACCAACAACTTTGAAATTGATGTCTTAATCCACAAATTGACAACCTTAGAACTAGACAATTTTGGTTGAAATCGACAATTTGAAATGGCAACCTTGGTCGGATGTCAACTTCTTCTAAATCGACTGCTTGAAGTTTGACACATAGAAATGGATAACTTGGATAATAGATTAGTTACTTAACAATCGGTGGGTTGATCAGGTAATCGATTTACTTAGAAAGTTGATTGGATTATCAAAATCAGCAAAAACACTAGAATTGGTGAATTAGTAAGAGAACTGACAATTGGTCAAGAATGGTGATTTATCAAAAACCAATGACTTTCAAAATTGAAAATTTGCTCAGAAATCAATTGAATGACCAAGACTGGTAAAATGACTTGTCAGTTGACACTTAATCAAAATAAAAATCGCGTGAATATTTTTTCGAAATCCAAATTCCAAATTTTTACACTTATCTCACCCAAAATACAACCAAGGCTTTTGGGGAGTCGATCACACACTTTCTATTCCGAAAATAGTTATCAATTTATGTCAAGTAAACATAATATTTCAATATGTCTTTATCGATCGCACTCAGGATTAACATTAGAACTCCGTTAACAATCATCAACCGACCAAATCAAAAGTAATCAATATATCGACCTAAGTTAAGCCTTAGAGTTTCACTTACCTTGAACAAAGACTTGGACAACTCAAACCCTTAATCACCTTCAAGGTAAAATAAACAAGAACAAAGATTAACAGTTCTCTATCTTTTAACAAAACTAGTTTAATAGAAGAGAATAAAGCCCAAGAATTCACCTTGTGAACTCTTGAAAGATGAATTTTGAAGCAACGATAACACAAGTATAGAATTTTTTCTTTTATTCAAAAGTTGAAAGTGATAATAGAAGAGGAAAGTGACGGATGATCTTTTTATCTAACCAAGAACAAGTTGGGATTCTTTCGAAGCTAAGTTAATCCTAAAGGCTTCATACAATCAAGAGAGGATGTACTTGGAAGACTTACATGAGTTATGAAGGGATAAGAATGTTTAACTAAGGTTAAAAGCAATGATAACATTGGGTTAAAAACACTAGGTTGAAATTGAGCAAGAGGTGTTCAACTTATAAAATTGACTCTGTCATACTAATTTGATTTTGATTTGAGTTTTAATATATCTTTTTGCTAGAATCAAGTTTTCTCCTTATGAAATTGATAAAAGATTTTGAATTTGACACAAGATGAGTACAACTTGTCTTGTGCACCACCTGAAATTGATTTATGAGAAATTTTATGATTACCATGAGCTAACTGAGCATATATATATATTATTTTTATTTATTTTTGCTATATGAGATGTACATACGGAAGAAAGGCGTTGAGTATTAAAAAGGAGATCTCAAGTGAGAAATTTGGATTATCCCAAAAGTAAAACTTATACATCTATTGTCACATCAAATATGTTAAATGCACTCAATTCAATATGTGGATGGCAACCATGCAATTCAATTCCCACCTTTTTCATGGCACATACCTAAACACTTTTTGTCGTTACTTGGTGCACAAAGAAGCGACACACTCCTCACTTGGGCACCTCCCAACCACTCTTCCCACATTAATTTGATTGGTTTGAATTAGTCGCCTTTGATTAAGTCAACATTTTTTACGAGATTTTTGTGAATATATCCAAGTACTTATCAATTAAAGTTTCTTGTGAAATTAAAGCGAAAACTCGCTAAATCTTACAATCAAATCAACACGAAATCACCAGATAAATAAACGAAGAATAATAAAGAAACACTAGATATTTATGTGGTTCGGTGTGAGTATCGGTATCTGCTCTACTGGGAGAATCAAGAGCAAATATTAGTCTTGTGACTAATCTAAAAATTATAGAGTAACAATCGCTTACAAGCTCAAATATTTTTCATACCTAGATCACACACGAGCCCACAACGTTCATGAATAACATAACTCGATCCCTCTTTCTTTCTTAGTTGTTCGTCCTCGAATGGAAGACTTTTTCTATTTCTTTTCTGCATCTTAAAATCATGAAAAAATTTAAACCCTTTTCTTTATACGGCCAACCAACGGTGGCGCCACTTGTACGGCCTTAAGAGAAGTCAATCTCTTTGTTGATCAATCTTGGATACTTACACAAGTGCCACTGCTCCAAAGAAGATAAATAAAGTAAAATAACATCCTTATCTTGTTCGAACTCCTAGGACATGGCTCCAATAGGTATTCAGTTAAGAATTCTGGTCCATCTCATCCAATTTGGATCGGGTCTCACACCCTAGCTCAAACTCAAGATATCATTTGAAAGAGCTTAAAATACTCGCAGTTAATTATGCTTAAGTGATCTATGTCGCGACCTCCTTTTTCATTTCGCGGGAGGCTAATGGCTCGGCTTGTTAATTACGCCCGGACTCTCCCAAGTCCACCAATTCACGACTTAAATGGTCAAAGTTTTTAACCTGTAAGTTAATTTTTTAAACGGAGTCGCCACTAATCAATTTGGGGTGGGTTGATTAGAAACCCATGCGAAATATTGGGAGAAATATTCGCTCCTACGCAAACCAGAGAAATTAGGATCGGGGACTTGATTACACTAGTTAATCACTAATCCTTTCGGTACCTAACCTTGTTTAAACCCCGAGGCTTTTGGATGCTTTGGGGATTTTCCATGCATTTTTTGGAGAAAGAACATTTTTTTTTGAACCTTTTTCCAATTTTTGGACATAAAAGGGACTTTTTTTGGATTTTGGCATTTTTGGAAAATATGGAACATTTTTGATTTTTTTGATTTTTGATTTTTTTTTTTTTTTCGGAAAATAAAAAAAATATTTTTTAATATATTTTTTTGGAAAATAAAGTATTTGATTTTTCTGGATTTTCTGAAAATGAAACATTTTTTAATATTTTCTGGTTTTTTTTTTGAAATCAAAACATTTTTTTATATATTTTCTTTTTTGGAAATTAAAATATTTTTTTAATATTTTTCGAAAATAAAATTTTTATTTTGGTTTTTTTTTTTTCGGAAAAAAAAAGTATTTTTTTAATTAAAATATTATAAAAAAGGCCGATCGCATACGGGCCGCGTTGCGGCCCGACTCGGATTTTTTGGACTTTTTTTCTTTTCTTTTTTTTTTTATTAAAAATGAAACGACGCCGTTTGGGGGAACCGGTGAAAACCCTACCCGGTTCCCGACCCGAGTCCGACCCAATGACCCGGTCGCGAAAATTTTTTTTTTTTTTTTTTTTTTAAAAGGAAAACTGCGTCGTTTGGGGGAAACCCTACCCGGTTCCCAGGACCCGGTCCGACCCAACGACCCGGGTCGCGACCCACAAATCGGGAACCCTAGGGTTCCCGATTTGCGGCGGCGAGGATGGGGATTTGAACGGCGGCGGCGGCGGTGGAGCCAACGGCGACAAAGGAGGGTGCGGGGGTGATGGCGACGGCGGATCGGTTACTGCGGCAGGGGGTGGCGACGGCGGCGGCGACCCACACGGTCCCCTGTCCCTTCGTCTTCCTTCTCTCTCTCTCTGTCTGTGTGTGCGAGCCCGCGGAATCGGGTCTCGCTCGCCCCCGGCCTCCTCCGAAGTCTCTCGGAGGGGGATCGGCGGGCTTGCGACCCGACCGCCTGGTGCCTGCTTCGCTCCAAGCTTCCCGAAGTCTCTCGGGGGGCCTCGGGGCTTCGCCGGCTGCTCGTGGTTTTTGATGGGGGTGGGGACGAGGGTATTTATAGGCGGGGGTGGCGGTCGACGGAGCTTCGACCGCCGGTCCCCCTCGCGTGCCGAGCGGCCCGGGCGGCGGCCGGCGTCCCATCCGACGCGCCAAGCCTCCCTGCGCACGTCCGTCGCTGCTGCGATCTTCCTCGGCGTCGCGCCCTCGCGCGTGCATTGCAGAGCGCGAGGGAGAAGATGACGCGGGTGGGCCGAGCCAAAACGGAGATGGGCCGAGGGCCCACAAGGAGGCTACTTCCTCATTTTTTGCTTCTGTTTTGCTTTTGTTTATTATTATTATTATTTTTAATTAATTTTTTAATTTTTTTTTCGAAAAAAGATAAAATAAACCCTAATTAATAAAAAAAAAAAAACTCTTAGGCGTCAACGGCTGCCCCTCTTTGAAGGTGAGCTCGCAGAGGTTGCATTCAAAGACAGACTGATGCCTAAATTTTCCATGCATGCACAGCAGATTATGTTTTATTTGGGACCTATTATTCCATGCGGAAAAAGAGCAATATAACATTACATATACTAAGACAGATAAGAAGATACCTGGAGTTACTTACCGAGAGTGAGTGAGATAGGGTGTGAACCCCGAGTTTTGGTAAGTATCAAGGTGTCATTTTACCTGGTGATATGAGGGGGTTGCTTCTCTAGGACTCGAACTATCCTTTGGTCGCCTGTTTAGAGCAATTAGTAGTTTGTCTTGGACCCGAATCGTTCTTCGGTCGCTGTGACGAGAAATTGCTTCTCCAGGACTCGAACTATTCTTCGGTTGCCTATTAAAACAATCAATGATTTGTCTAGGACTCGAACCTTTCTTGGTCGCCTTGACGGGAGATTGCTCCTCCAGGGACCGAGCCATTCTTGGTACTTTGTTAGAGCAATTAGTGGTTTGTCTCGGATCCGAACTTTTCTTCAGTTGCCGTGACGGGAGATGCACTGACTTTTCTCAGGGTATCTCATTTGTGGGTGCTTGATTTGTATCGAGGACACCAGTTGGTACCCGACCTCTCTCGGGAGATGCGCCGACCTTTCTCAGGGCATCGATTTGTGGGGTGCCTGATCTTTGTCGAGGACACCTGTTGGACCCCGACCTTTCTCGAGAGATGCTCCGACCTTTCTCAGGGCATCGATTTGTGGGGTGCTTGATCTTCGTCAAGGACACCTGTTGGACCCGACCTTTCTCGGGAGATGCTCCGACCTTTCTCAGGGCATCGATTTGTGGGGTGCTTGATCTTCGTCAAGGACACCTGTTGGACCCAACCTTTCTCGGGAGATGCGCCGACCTTTCTCAGGGCATCGATTTGTGGGGTGCTTGATCTTCGTCAAGGACACCTGTTGGACCCGACCTTTCTCGGGAGATGCGCCGACCTTTCTCAGGGCATCGATTTGCAAGGTGCCTAATCTTTGTTGAGGACACCTATTGAAATCCGACCTTTCTCGGGAGATGCGCCGACCTTTCTCAGGGCATCTATTTTGTGGAAGATACCTGGACATTCGCAGGCATTGAAAGAGTACCTGGATATTCACAAGTACAAACCTGGAGGGTATTTGGGCCTTTGCAGGCGTTGAAGGGGTACTTTGATGATCATAAGTACAAACTCTTGGAGGATACCTGGATGTTTGCATATATCGAAGGGGTACATGTATGATCACAGATACTAGATGCTGGAAAATACCTGATTGATTGCAAGTATCAAAAGAGTACTGGGATGTTTATCAAGTACGGGCTTTAAACGATGTCTGAACGTTCGCAGGCATTAAAGAGGTACTTGGATGATCACAAGTATGAATTTCTAAAGAATACTCGACAGACGGAAAATCGAGGATGGGTCTCGCATATTTGTGGAGGTCTCTCACCTCTTGGCAACTAGGGAATATCGAGGATATACCTGGGATATTAGTGAAGGTCTCTCACCTCCTGGCAGTTTGGGGAATACCGAGGACGTACCTGAGATATTCGTGAAGGTCTTTCACCTCCTGGTAATTGGGAGTATCGAGGACGTACCTGAGATATTCGTGAAGGTCTCTCACCTCCTGGTAATGGGGAATATCGAGGATATACCTGGGATATTAGTGAAAGTCTCTCACCTCCTGGTAGTTTGGGGAATACCGAGGACGTACCTGAGATATTCGTGAAGGTCTTTCACCTCCTGGTAATTTGGGGAATACCGAGGACGTACCTGAGATATTCGTGAAGGTCTCTCACCTCCTGGTATGGGGAATATCGAGGACGTACCTTGGATATTCATGAAGGTCTCTTACCTCCGGGTATGGGGAATATCGAGGACGTACCTTGGATATTCATGAAGGTCTCTTACCTCCGGGTATGGGGAATATCGAGGACGTACCTTGGATATTCATGAAGGTCCCTCACCTTCTGGAAATTGGGAATGTAGCACAAGGCTTACCTAGATGGTGGCAGATACACAGGTGTACAAAATAGAGGGATATTTGGATGAACACAAATATTTGATGATATAATCAGGGACCACTCAACTGGTCCAAGTGTAAGAGAGCATACCTGGGTGATTGCAGGCGCAAAATGTGGTGGAATGCTTGAGTAGCTGCTAGAATTCAAAGATACAATTTTGAGGACAACTCGGGCAAGTCGAGTGTCACGGAAAGGGAGTACCAAACGATGATCGGTACTCAAAGACAAGAGGATACTTGAACAGTCACAAGCGTCCAAACTTTAAGGACAACTTGAACAAGTCGAGTGTCAACAGAGGGAGTACCTGAGTAAATGGTGGGTACTCAGAGACAAGGGGATACTTAGACCGATGCAAGCACCCAAACTCAGGGGATGACTCGAATAGGTCGAGTGACAAGAAGAGAGTACCAGGACAGTGGTAGGTACTTTAAAACAAATGGGGATAGGGATATGCCTACCTGGCAATATCTCTAATTACTGAGAGCATGTTTGCTATTTACACAATATGCAGACATGTACACGATGATTGTATATGCTGTAAATTCATACATTCAAATGTGATTTATGCATGACAACTTTGTCAGTTTTGTATCATCCGAATTCCACTGGGGAAGATTTTAAAAGACAACCCTCATTTAGAACGTAGATATCTTGAGCATGCCAGATGAGGGACTTCCAGTCTGAAAGGACTTTTCACTCACTCTCATGGAAGGGTTGTTTTATCCTGACCATTGATGCAGGATTTATAAGGATCACACTTCTCACTGTCATCATGTCAACAGGGGTCTGAGTATTCTCGCAAGTGGTACGATTTTACCAATGTGAGAGGTCTTTGTTGAAATTATGATGAAGACTTGGTTAGCAGCTCATCAAAGGGGACCATCAAGGTTGAAGTCGATGGACGAAAATGTTGCACGATCCTTTCTGGGTTTACAAGTTAGGAACCCTGCGAAAAGAGATAGAGTAATCTTGCTCGTACTTCTTCGAGCGATATTTATGCACATATGAAATCTTACGTTAATTGAAGTGCCCCTAGTCTGAAGAGACTTTTTACAATGGGAATATAACGTAGATTCGGCTCACATGTAGAAGGGTGAGAATTGGTGACTGTCTTAGCATTCGTCACTAGTCTTTCTTCTTATTGGCAAATGGAGATTTTACAACCATAATTTTTTCTTGGCTGTATTTTTGACTGGGGGGCATTGGCCTTGCTTTTACCAGGCACACTGCTTTTCTATGCCCTTGCTTTTATTCCAGTTCTTCAATTATGGGCATTGACCTTGCTTTTACCAGGTACACTGCTTTTTTATGCCCCTGTTTTTTCATTTTTGTTGCTCGAGGAACTGATCTAAGGCGAGTTCAATCGAAGCATCATTATTTAGACTTTGAATCTTCATCTTCAGCCAGCGCTCTAGGCTATGGCAATAACTTCTGCTTTGTCTCAATGTGAGGGTAAAATTACAGACTCACTTGGGTTGTACAATGCATAGAAAAGGAATTGCTTTTCGTCATTCTAAGGCACTTAAATTAATGCGAGTGTTCATATGCAATAAAGACACTCGAAGATTGATGCAAGTGCAAGCAAGAGAATTTCTATCTCTCTTCTCACCTTGTAATGCTGATTTGCCTTGTCTTTGACATGCTCCAGTGTGAGGGTGATTCTTAATGAGAGAAGCTTCACCAGTGTATGGGGCTCAAAGGGGAGTGGGCAATGAAATACCTCTCACTATTTTGGTTATCGTACCATTCGCGAGAGAACTCTTTACCCTGCAGTCATGGAATTTTCTGCACTCATCTCACAAGTGTATAGATGGGGGACTGTGTGTAGGATATGGCTTGCCTGCCATCATTCTGATGCGCCTCATCCAGCATGCTCAACTAATCTTGTATTCTTCACTTGGCTGTCTATTCTAGTAATCCTCAATGTAATCAGTGATTTAGACAGACAAAATCATCATGCAGAAATCCATTTGGAGAAAGGCATGCAGCATTTTTGAAGTATGAGAGAGTTTGTACTCTCAAAACAAATGAATGATTTTTTACCCAAGAGACCCTACTGACAACTTTCTTGGTGAAATTGTGTTTACAAACGTGTTGAATTTTGAACATCAAAAGAGTTATTCACAAATGGTTGTTTACAGATGAGTGTTGATGGGTTGTCTCTATTGAATAAGGAGATAACACACGAATGATCAGCTAAGGGTTAGGACTCCGAACGGGCATCTCTGCTTTTGCCTCGGGTTATGTAAATTGATCTGGATCACTTGATTTGCCACTGTTTAACCATTAAGCCTGGTTCTTGAATCCCAACGTCTCTGTCAACATAGCGAAAAAAAAAAAAAATGAGTTGAGTGAATCTTTGGGGCATGATATCAAATTAGTTTTCCCATAATCTGTATGTGCTGGCCTCCAAGGATATTTGAACGTTGATGACGGTCTCTTTACGGTTCCATGCCTCTTTTGATTGGCATTTCTTATTTGTGGCCACGTATGCCGATTGCTGGTTGTCGATTATAGCGACATGTGGATAAAGTCATGTATTTCAAGCTTCTATAGAATCTGAGATGGACAATCAAAACCTCTAGCTTTTATTAATTATTTCCTGAGAGAACATGCGTCAGGAACAAGAAGTGAGGTTTCCCAGTTCCAAGGTTATCGTCTGGGATAGATGGCTTCTTTTATTTAACCGGACTGGTTCTTGAATGATACGTCTTTTATACCAAGTTAGGTGAATTTGACGTAGGTCACTCCTATGCGCTTGCTTGGGTAGTATCGATTATCCCACCAAGTTTGCTGCCTGATTCCCAACACTCCCTTAAATGCTAGTGATTACCATTCATTCTTCTTTGCTGAATCAACCAAACATATTTTTATGATGGTGCAAATACATCACTCATAAAAGGCGCAGAGGCAATTTCATTTTGATAGAGAAATGCTTGGCAATGCCAGGCAATGAACATCTTTCAAGGGTAGTACTTTTTTACAGCATCAGAATTAACCGGTTTGGAGAATTCTCGCCCATCCATCTTAGTCAGGATCAAGGCTCCTCCGGGGAGTATCTTCTTTATCACATAAGGACCCTTGTAATTTGGGGCAAACTTGCCACCGGGCTCCGGGAAGATTGGCAGTGTCTTCCTCAAGACTAGCTCATTTACCTCGAAGCTCCTAGGTCGCACTTTCTGGTTGAACGATCGGGCTACCTTCTGTTGATAACACTTGACCATGGAGAGGGCTTTTAGTCGTTTTTCATCGATCATATTCAGTTGCTCGAGCCTTTGTTGTGTCCACTCTTCCTCGGACAACCCTACAGGATAAAATCCGTAGGGATGGGATTTCTACTTCTATGGGCAAAACCGCTTCCATGCCATAAACCGGGAAAAAGGGGTTGCCCGGTGGAAGTTCGAATCGAAGTTCGATATCTTTGTTAGTGCGAAGGGTAACCTTTCATGCCCGTCGCGATAGTTTTCAGCTGTCTTGGCTAGGATTCTCTTGATGTTCTTGTTGGCGGCTTCCACGGCTCCATTCATTTGTGGACGATAAGGGGACGAGTTCAGATGTTGGATTTTGAACTCAGAGAACAATTGATCAATCAACTTGTTATTCAGGTTTGACCCATTATCGGTGATGATAGCTTCTGGCACGCCATATCGGGCGATTATGTCACGTCTGATGAACTTCATAACGTTCCGCGCAGTTACGCTTGCATAGGATGTGGCCTCGATCCATTTTGAGAAGTAATCAATTGCAACTAAAATAAACCGATGCCCATTTGATGCCTTCGGATTGATTGGGCCAATTACATCAATGCCCCACATTGAAAATGGCCACGGCTCAGATAATTGATGCAGTTTGGTTGGAGGGGCATTTATCTTGTTCCGTGAATCGCAACGATGACTTCGCACATGTCGGGCGCAATCGCCTTCCAAAGGGAGCCAGTAATAACCTAATCTCATTATTTTCTTGGCCAACATGCGTCCATTCATGTGAGGGCCACATACTCCCTCATGTATTTCTTGCATTATCCGTGTGGCTTCAGTTGCATCAACACACCTTAGCAGGACTGAATCATATGATCTTTTGTACAGATTTTCACCGCTGACGAAGAACCTTGAGGCCATTTTCATTAGGTATTTTCGATCGAGTGAGTGCTTTCTTCGAGGGAATTCACTTACGGATGTATTTCATGATATCATAATACCAGGGTTTCCCGTCGGGTTCTTCGGTTATAGCCATGCAGTGGGCCTGTCTTGTCAGAACTTCGATCTTCAAAGGTTCTACTTCTAACCCTTTCGTTACTTGCAACATAGATGCGGTGTTGCTAGTGCATCGATGAACGATTATGAACTCTAGGAAGGTATTCAAACGAGATGTCTTGAAATTCTCCCACCAATTTTTCTAAGTAGTTGTGATAAGGCACAAGTTTGGTATCTCTCGTCTTCCATTCACCCACAGTTTGGAGGATGATTAAGGCGGAGTCACCGAATACCTTTAGTTTTGTCACTTCCATTTCAATAGCTGCTTGTAAGCCGAGGATGCATGCTTCATATTCGGCTATATTGTTGGTGCATGGAAAAATCAATTTTGCAGCCACAGGATAATGTTGCCCATTAGGGGATATCAAAACTGCCCCGGTGCCGGAACCTGACAAATTTACAGCTCGTCGAAAAACATAGTCCATGCGTCTTCTTCTATTGTTGAAATCCGGTCGTCGGTGTATTATCCTCGTGTACCTCCTTAGGGCCATCTGCTAACATATCCGCAATCACTCGACCTTTAAGCGATTTTCGCGACATAACTTGGATGTCGTCGAGATCGGGATTTGCCATTTGGCCAATTTTCCTACCAAGGCCGAGCGACCGAGCAAATACTTGATCGAGTCACTCTCGATTACGAGGAACGTTTGGTAGTGCAAGGTATATTGCGGAGCTGTGCAACACCCATACCAATGCAGCGCATGTTTTCTGATTTGGAGTAGTTTTGTTCGACGTGGTGAACTTTTTACTTAAATAGTAGATGGCTCGCTCCTTCCCGTCATGAGGTCCTTCTTGTGCAAGCATTGCGCCTAAGGATTCTTGTTGATGGTAAGGTAGAGGATCAAAGGGTGCCCGGGACCGGAGGTACCCGAGAATCGGGGGCTTCATCGGGTACTGCTTTAGATTTTCGAATGCCAGTTGGCAATCATCATCCCATTTAACTTGTGCATCCTTCTTGAGAAGTTTAAAGAAGGGTTTCGCAGTTTCAGAAAGTTGGGAAATGAACCGCGCAATATAATTTAATCTTCCTAGGAGGCTTCGGACTTCCTTTACGGTCGAGGATGAGGCATCTCAAATATTGCCTTGGTTTTTGACGGGTCTACTTCTATCCCTTCACAGCTCACAATGAATCCAAGTAATTTACCGAAGTCGCCCCGAAACACACATTTCTTTGGGTTCAAGCGCAACTTGAGCTGGCGGAGTCGGTTGAATAATTTCTCGGGGTTTTCACATGGTCTTCCCCATGTTTGGTTTTGGCGATCATGTCGTCGACATATACTTCAATTTCTTTGTGCATCATGTCATGGAAAAGGGTGACCATGGCACGTTGGTAAGTTGCTCCAGCATTTTTCAGGCCGAAAGGCATAACCTTATAATGAAAAGTTCCCCATGGAGTAATGAACGCTGTTTTTCCTTGTCTTCCTCCTTCATTTTAATTTGGTTGTATCCGAGAATCCATCCATGAAGAGAAAAGCTTAAATCCAGCCGTACTATCCACAAGAACGTCTATGAGGTAGCGGGAAATCATCTTTTGGGCTTGCTTTGTTCAAATCGCGGTAGTCGACACAAACTCGGATTCGACCGTCTTTCTTCTTTGCGGGTACAATGTTTGCTACCCAATTAGGGTATTGCGAGACTTCGAGGAAGCCTACTTCCGGGAGCTTCATCACTTCTTCTTCAATCTTTTTGACAACTCGGTTTAGTTCTCCTTAGCCGTTGTTTCTTGGGGGCTACATCGGGGTTGGTTGGCAAGCTTGTGCTCCACAATCATTGGATCGAGGCTGGCATATCGGCATATGACCATGCGAATACATCTTGATATCTCTTTAGGAGGTAATTAAGCTTGCAGCTTCTACTTTAGGAAGGTTCGCGCCGATCTTTACCTCCCTTGGATCTTCGTCTTTGCCCTAAATTGACAACGACGGTGTCTTGGTAGTAGGGGGCCTTGCTTCTTCGTGTCGCTCCCAATTCTGTTGAATTTCGTCGGAATCATCAAAATCTTCATCTGAGTTATCAGAATGGTTTCTTACGGTGTTGGTTTGGACCGTTCCCATACCCTCGCCTGCTGCTAGATTATTCCTGTATCATAGAATAGATAGGTTAATGGGACAAATAAGATTAACAGCATGTATGTTTCTTTCTTTTGAAAATGGGGATGATTTGTTCTTTAAGATGAGGAAGCATGAGGAAACCCGGGCCTCAGATTTCTTCTTTCATTTTGCGGCCGGATATCATCAACGGGCCGGTTTGGTGTATCTCCTCATGCCCTCAAAATGTTTTCAACTTTATTTATTAGTAGACGGAGTTTGAGTGGTTTCCAAAAAAGGGTTCCCTAGATGGGCCGAGGTTGAAAACATAACAAGCCAAACTTTAAAAAAATATACAGGCTCCCGCGTAGGGTATGCGAGAGGAAAATAAAAGGATTCTACTCGGCGGGTGCACCCATTTCCCTTGACGGTTCTTCATTGATGGTGCCCACGAAGAAGTCTTCATACCAATCGAGTTTCGTCTCCCTTTGTGCTCGTGCCTTTGCGGATTTCAAATCATCCATGCCTTCCCACCCATCAGGGACGATGTGGTGATGATGATCATAGAAACTTTGGGGGATTGAATAGTTGACATAGTAGTCAAATTTTCCACTTGGTTGGCCCAAAGTGTCCATGATTACCTCTCCTCTACGTGCTTCCTTAACATGCTCAGGGAACATGGTACGGGTGCTGGGTACTACGAGGAGGCAATCTTCGCCAAAACACAGCCATGGGGAGCGAAACGTGAATACCCCCGGCGTCAAAAGATCCCGAACCTTGTCTCTCGGGATGGTGCGGTCATCTAACGAGTGCCCTAATTCCCCCGAATGATAATCACATTGCTTGGACGGATCATAACCAAGGAAGTACTCGGGAGTAGGATGACTCAATTCCCTGGTGATCATCCCTTGCTCTAGGAGAATGGGAAAAATAATGGTCATTGATTTAGGAAGAGGCGAATATGGCCGCGTGCTTCTTGAGGGACAAAGGGGTAGCCGAGCTCCTTGCCAGCTCGTGTCAATAAGGTCTTCTTCATTTACTTTGGCCGCCAATTCCTCGTTGTGACGAGAGAGGAATGTACGGGCAACTTGGGCGAAACTCTCTGTTAAGTGGTGTACCGTCTCGTGTAGCTCATCGACTTGACGTTGAAGCTGGGTAAACGAGAAGTTGTCACCTGTTTCTTCTAATTGTTCCTCATCAATGGCACCTATGAAAAGGTCTCCAAACATGGTGGTCACGCCCTCTGGTCCTTCTACCTTCGTAAGTACGGGCTGAACTGTGCTCTCCTGAATTATGGGTAATTTCGCGCTTCCAGAGTTGAACCACTTTGAAGTATTCACTTCTTCTTCCTCATGCATCATCGTGGCTGGGCCTGGGAAAGTTTCCTCGAGACGGGGATACACAAGGCCGACTTTTTTCTTTGCTTTTCTATCCGGGGAAAATCCTAAACCGGTAGTATATGGTCTTCTCAGGGCTTTAATAGGCTGACGGATGCCCTGGCCTCTCCTACCGAGCCCTTGTCCTGGAATGAAACCATGTCCAACCATGACTTTTCCTACCATGATTGCAGCATTTGATACCTCGGGGATGAGGGGCAAAGTCCCTCGAGTTTCGTGTATAGTAGACACGAGTTCGAACGATTGATAGCTGGCTTCGCTTTTCTCACTAGGTTCAACATAAGGGATGGCCGTCTCGTGGTAGATGCGGTGATCTTCTTCTCCTCGGACCGTGATCAGTTTTCCTCCAACCACGAACTTCACACTTTGGTGGAGGCTTGACGGTACTGCTCCTGCGATGTGGATCCATGGGCGTCCTAAGAGGAAATTGAACGCAGTGGGGATATCCATCACCTGGAACAAAATTTTGAATATAGTTGGGCCTATTTGAACGTCGAGTTCAATCTCTCCCCCTTGTTTCCTTCTTCGTTCCATCGAATGCTCGAACGGAAGTCTTGGGTACTGGATCCATGATCTCTCTATTTTAAGGCGACGAGTGTCGCTAGTGGACATATGTTAAGAGCAGATCCATTGTCAATCGGCACTCGGCGACATGAGATGCGTTGCACTTGGCCTGATATGTAGAGGCCCTTGGTGTGTCCCCTACCCTCTTCGGGAATTTCTTCATCGAGAGAATGCCATTTGATCTTTTAAAAGGATAATCTTGACAAATTCTTCGAGTTTGTCATGCTCAGTGTTTCGAGGGACATGTACCTCGCTTAGTACTTTCATGAGGGATTTCGGTGCTTGACGGATGTACGAAGCAATTCTAGCGGGGAGATTTGTCTTTGGTGATTTTCGTGCTTGCTCCACTACATTATATTCCGCTGGCCTTAACTACGGCCAAAAATTCCCTTGGCTTCTTCGTCGGTGACGGGCTTGCGGCCCGAGTGTTTGCTTGTGCATAGGTTCGCCCGAGATCTTGTGACCAAGCCAACCTCAAGGTCATAAGACCACGGTACGGCATTGTTGTATTCGTATTTGCAAGGTTGGGAATCTCGATGACTATAGCTTTTCTTGCTGCGATGCTTGAACAATAGCTTCCTTCTTTTCAAAGACGCTCTCGGGTGAGGTGGAATCTTTCTTTTCCTTTTCCGCATTCAGCGCGGCAAACTCTTCCTCCCAGTTGATGAGGACTTGCGATATGGTAGAAACTATACTGGTGTGGCTGGCGTATATGACTATTCCGGCCTCTACCATTCTTGATGCCCTTTCCTCCATTATTGCAAGGGGTGGTATCTCATTGCTTGAATAATACCCAGCTTCTATCAGCCCTCGATAGATGTCAACAGTAGGTATTTTGGCATTTCGATTTGACCGGCCTCGGGCGAATATTGCATTTACCTTCTTTGGCGTGATCGGGGAGTGGATTGCTTTGGACATTTGGTTTTGAAGTTTGGAACGAGAATGCCTTTGTATCTAGCAAGTTCTGGATCCGATGCTTAAGGGTGAAACATTCGTCGGTTGAGTGGCCTATTTCTCCCATGTGATAATCACATTTTTTGGACGGGTCATAGCTGGAGAAGCTTTCAGCATTGGGTATTTGTGGCTCGGTTGAGAGGAGGTTCTTGTTTCGGAGGATTGCGAGAACTTGTGATGGAGATCCGAAGCGGAGTGAACTGCCTCCTATTGTTGTAGCGTTGAGGAAGTTGACGGTGGCGGTGCTGTCGTTGTCTGTGTTTGTACGAACGGTCGGGAGGTGATTTGGCGTTTGCGGTGTAGGTTGCATTAACATCAACCGGGGGCTCTTTGTCTTTTTCACGTTGAGTCTTCGCCAATGGGTGCAGGCTCAATAAACCAGCCATCTCTTAACCCTATCTCAATTTGTTCTCCTACTGGGATGAGTTGATTGAATGATTCAGCGATCGTAGTTACCATTCGATTGCGGTATTCATAGGGGAGGGTTTTGATGAACATTTTCTTAGTTCGAAATCGGTTGGTTCGGGACTGATCAGGCGGCAGATTCCTCCATCTAATGGCATACTCCTTGAAAGATTCATGCTTTTTCTTTTCCGTGCGCTCTAGATCCTCACGAGAAGGGGTAATGTCCATTATAAACTTGTACTGCTTGAGAAATGCCTCACTTACTTCGCTCCATGCTTCGAGGAGGTTTATATTTTTCGTGATATACCATCTCGGGCGGGGCCTATTAGACTTGATTTGGAACAACTGAATCATCAATGGCGCATTATTAACATATTGGGTCATTCGAACCAAGTACATTTGCAAATGAGCTCTCGGGCAAGTCGTGCCATCGTACTTTTCAAACTCGGGTATTTTGAATTTTTCTGGCATTTTGACTTTGGAATAAATGGAGAGATCTGTCAAAGTAGGATCCTGGAGGCCTTGCAACTGCTTCAGTCTTTCCTCAAGCTTTTCGAGGCGTTTGTCATGCTCGATTTTAGCCAAGCCGCCTGACTTAACTTTCTCAATCATGGTTTGTCGCGGATCGTCCTCCAATTCAGGCATGTTATCGTCAGTATCTCTTCCTTGATCACCTCGAATGGACGATTGTGGTAATAGTACTTCGATTGGTCAGGGCGGGAGCCGGTTTGCCTGAATGGAATCTATCTGCTTTGAGAGTTCTTGGAGCACATTGAAAACCTGCTTCATTTCATTTTCCATGATCTCGACACGGCTTGGTACGTTTTCTTCAGCCATTCTAGCTTTCGAATGCAGCTACGTCGTAATTACAACGCTTGCGCAAAATGGAAAGAACATAAGTGAGGGAAACAAATGGAACATTGGCCCATGGCGGTCGAGTCATTTTTATTTATTAACAGGGGAATATATACAATGCCGAAAGGGCTATTTAAACAAGGCATAAAAGATAGAACGACCCTAACTATTCACATTTAGACACATTTACATCAAAAAACCGAACTGCCAAATTTCATATGTGATGGGAAGCTCTAGTCTTGTGAATCCGCTTGCTCTTTCGTGCTGGCTTTGATATGTGTTTCCTGCTTGCCTTCAAACTTTTTTCAAGCGATTCAATTCGTCTTCGGAGAGTAAGTTTATCAGCTACATCGGGGATTCTTGGTTGCAATTCTTCGGGAATTATGTGGTTGAGGATGTAGAACGTGGATGCGTGATGAGCTTTTTCTAGCCCCTTCAATCTTAAGGCACGACAATCTTTTACGTGTGACATCTACTCCATGCATCCTGGATTATACGGATCTCCTCGAGTAGTCATAAGCGGGTGTGGGTGAAAAGGATTCGGAACAATCCCGGCTTGAGTGGCGGCGGGATTTCTTGGAGGACCACATTGACGAGCCACCCTATGTGGATAATATGAGGTAGCTCAGGAGAGGCCCGGCGGTGGGATGGGGTCGTAATAATCAAGCGCAAAACGAGCCTCTCTGTAATGAACCATTTAGCTCGCCATAGGAATGCCTCGGGGACGGGGTTTTTAATAAGTCAATCCATCGAGAATATTCCTCGGCCATTTGGGAGAGTATTTTCCAAGCTTTGAAATTTTTGAAATGGATGCTTGAATTTATTGATTTCAAATATTTGCATGAGGTGCCCAAATCCTTTGATATGAGAAAAGAACCACATTTGTAAAATTTCCGGGCGGCCCTCATGATTTTTCTTTGTTTTCCTTAAAACGATTAAGGGATAAAAATGTTTCAGCTAAAACCATGTTCACATATCCTGCTCCAAAAGCGACTTGACTTACCACCCCCGCCATTAAAGGATTTATGGCATTCTTCCTATAGGGGAAGATGATAAATCCAAAGAACGCTAAGAGGAAGATCTTGCTTTTTTGGTTCATTGATTGTTTTTCAAAACATTCAGTTAAAGATGATAGCGGAAATGCATTGTTGTTGGCTTTAACTATTTCTCTTACCGAACGATTTTTTAAAAACCGTGATAGACTAACCACAGGGTCAATGCGGGTCAGTGGCTTGGCGAGCTCCTTCTCCAGGGGCATTCCTATGGCGAGACTGTATTCCTCCAAGGTCGGAGTCAGTTCAAATTTGCCGAACATGAAGGTGGATGCTTCAGGGCACCAGAAATGTGGTAGTGCTTGCATGACTCCGGAGTGGATATTGATTTGGAGCAACGGAAGGAGATGACCGATGATTGATTTGATATACTCCTGGCCGGGCTGATCTAAGCGATTCCACCATCGAGGAGCTCTTTCTTGGGAGCCGGAATGAGCTGGATATCGACTCTTCCCATCACATATGAGAAATGGAGTTACACGACCGACCCTATGCCATGAGCCAATAAAAAGACTAAGTAAATAAATTACTTTGCTTTTAAAGAAAATGGCAAGCACAAAGACATGCATATGAGATGTGCGGCTCGATTTCTAGCGAGAGGGCTTGTTGAAATTAAAGGGTATCCGCCCATCGCGATCTCGCGTTAGCAGCATACCCTCTTAACCTCGGCTGAGAAATTCGGGGAAAAGAAAGGCAACCTCTACATCGCAGTCTCGCGTTCGAGGTCGTATCTTTCTTGACACCATCCTAAATATCCTATGGCGGCCCAGGTCCGGCGGCCGGGTTGTGTGTGTCGTGTGTAGTGCTGAAACAATAAAACATGCACAACAATTCATAATCACAGGAAAATCTATTTTAAACAAAATTAAAATAAATTTCTAAGCTATTGACCTGCATAAAAAAAAACCTAAGTCAGTAAAGAAATTTAAACAAGGCAAAAAGGCCTAAGTCCTCAAATCGTCCCCAGCGGAGTCGCCAAGCTGTCGCGACCTCCTTTTTCATTTCGCGGGAGGCTAATGGCTCGGCTTGTTAATTACGCCCGGACTCTCCCAAGTCCACCAATTCACGACTTAAATGGTCAAAGTTTTTAACACCGTAAGTTAATTTTTTAAACGAGTCGCCACTAATCAATTTGGGGTGGGTTGATTAGAAACCCATGCGAAATATTGGGAGAAATATTCGCTCCCTACGCAACCCCAGAGAAATTAGGATCGGGGACTTGATTACACTAGTTAATCACTAATGCCCTTTCGGTACCTAACCTTGTTTAAACCACGAGGCTTTTGGATGCTTTGGGGATTTTCCATGCATTTTTTTTGGAGAAAGAACATTTTTTTGAACCTTTTTCCAATTTTTGGACATAAAAGGGACTTTTTTTGGATTTTGGCATTTTTGGAAAATATGGAACATTTTTGATTTTTTTGATTTTTGATTTTTTTTTTTTCGGAAAATAAAAAAAATATTTTTTTAATATTTTTTGGAAAATAAAGTATTTGATTTTCTGGATTTTTCTGAAAATGAAACATTTTTAATATTTTCTGGTTTTTTTTTGAAATCAAAACATTTTTTTATATATTTTCTTTTTTTGGAAATTAAAATATTTTTAATATTTTCGAAAATAAAATTTTTATTTTGGTTTTTTTAAAAAGGAAAACTGCGTCGTTTTGGAAACCCTACCCGGTTCCCAGGCCGGGTCCCGACCCAATGACCCGGGTCGCGAAAATTTTATTTTGGTTTTTTAAAAGGAAAGCTGCGTCGTTTTGGGGAAACCCTACCCGGTTCCCCCGACCCGGGTCCGACCCAACGACCCGGGTCGCGACCCACAAATCGGGAACCCTAGGGTTCCCGATTTGCGGCGGCGAGGATGGGGATTTGAACGGCGACGGCGGCGGTGGTGGAGCCAACAACGACAAAGGAGGGTGCGGGGGTGATGGCGACGGCGGATCGGTTACCTGCGGCAGGGGGTGGCGACGGCGGCGGCGACCCACACGGTCCCCTGTCCCTTCGTCTTCCTTCTCTCTCTCTCGCTACGTGTGCGAGCCGCGGAATCGGGTCTCGCTCGCCCCGGCCTCCTCCGAAGTCTCTCGGAGGGGATCGCGGAGCTTGCGACCCGACCGCTTGGTGCTGCTTCGCTCCAAGCTTCCGAAGTCTCTCGGGGGCCTCGGGGCTTCGCCGGCTGCTCGTGGTTTTGATGGGGGTGGGGACGGGGGTATTTATAGGCGAGGGTGGCGGTCGACGGAGCTTCGACCGCCGGTCCCCCTCGCGTGCCCGCGGCCGGACGGACGAGCCAGCGTCCCATCCGACGCCGGCTGCTCCCTGCGCACGTCCGTCGGCACTGCGATCTTCCTCGGCGTCGCGCCCTCGCGCGTGCATTGCGAGGCGCGAGGGAGAAGATGGCCTTGGTGGGCCGAGCCAAAACGGAGATGGGCCGAGGGCCCCAAGGGAGGCTACTTCCTCTTTTTTGCTTTGTTTTGCTTTTGTTTATTATTATTATTATTTTTAATTAATTTTTAATTTTTTTTCGAAAAAGATAAAATAAACCTAATTAATAAAAAAAACTCTTAGGCGTCAACAATCTAAAATTAAAGAAATAAAAAAATAAAACCTACACTAATATTTAGTTTCATGTAGAAACTTAACTTTGATTTGAGTTCTAATATATCTTTTTTTTTTAAAAAATTAATTTGATTTTAAATTTCACACAAGATACTTACAACTTATCTTATGTGTCATTTGAAGTTAAATATATGAGAAGTTATATAATTGTCATGAGCTTACCATTCACGGATATCACTAGAACATTTTACTCATTATGAAATTTTTTTCTCCACAAGTGACATATATATATATATAAAAAGAAGGACATCAAGTACTAAAAATGACATCTCAAATAAGAAATTCGGCATGTCCCAAACATAGGAGGTACAAATTATTATCAAATGCCACAACAAATATCAAATATACGAAGTTTATGCCTCAATTGGCATTACATGTACTCAATTCCAACGGGCCTTTTAAATTAGGCAGACACCTTGTGAGATTCGTCAACCTCGTGCTTTACGTGCATGCAATTCATTTCCTCCGGCTTTTACGGGACATGCTTAAACTGGTTTTGTCTTTCCCGCGTGCACCAAAAGCGACTTATATATACATGGTATGTCCAGTAATACCACTTCAACTTGAAGCATTGAGGTTGGACAACCCCAAACTTCACTCTTCCCATTCTCCCCACTCCCCCCCTTGGTTTACTATTTTCAAAGGAAATGTTTTTCACCTGCTATTATAAAGAAAAAGGTTCTCTGTCAAGTTGATTTCAAAATGGTCTTTTATATTTTGTTCTAAACTTTTTTCATCTGTGCCGTTATTTTGACATATGTAGTATGGATTGGTTGGTAGTTTGCTTGTTGAGTTTATACTCACTATTGGTGGATTATTATTTTTCAAACGAGTAGACATGCCACTGTTACCTGTGTCCCCCATGACCCTCTATGATGCTTTGATAAATTTCACGTGGCACCAAACTAAGCTACACAACCCCGACTTTCCCAATGTCACCTTCATCCATGTCATTGCGCTATCGACAGTCGATGCTGGTGTACCATCGAGGCCGATGCTTATTGGGTTCATCGTCGTCTACGCTCGGATCAACGGGCGATGGAGATAGCAGGGTCGAATATGACAAGGACCAAAGGACGAGAATAGCATTTTTGGAAGACTAGGCAGTTTGGATGAGTTAGGCAATCCTGCAGATATATGGTATCATGGTTGGAGTGGTACAATTGATGGAATTTTCATACAGTCCAAAGTAGGAATATTTCGGTAAATCCCCAATTTACCTAACCTAGGTGGCCCAAAAGTATCTAAAACTAAAGGAAATGAAATTGTCTTGGTTTATATTTCTGCGTGCATTCCTTGAATTTCGTATGTCCTGGGTGATTATTGGTCTATATACGTTTCCGCATGCCTAAAAAGTGGAAAGATTTGGATAGTCACCTTAGCCGTGACGTGCTGGGATGTCACAATGTGACCATATGATGGTCAAAGGATAGCTACAAAAGTTATCTTTCTCCAACGCAACCGCATGGAAATTACCAAGCAAAACACGGATATTTCTCCCTCTCATGGAAAATGTGTGGCAAGGTTCACCATCTACTTTCCAAGTTAATGGTACGGTTAGCCAAACATAGTCGAGCGAGAATAATATAGGATGGAAGGATACGATTGGGCAAGTCAAATGCACATATGTTATAATAGACTTGTAACTAGCGTCAAGCACGCCCTTTGCGTGAACGCAAAGTTAAATAGGTTTATAAGAAGAAGACTAATAGACCGAAAGTTAACTCTAAAAAGTAAAAATAGAAGGCATTTTTTCTAGAAGAGGAAATGGGTGAAGACTCAGATAATTATCATTTTAGTGGGGCCAGCGAGCGCATAAACGGTGGATGTGGATAAAATGAAGGCAGTTAATTTTTTTCTTATTAAGGATGGTTTCAGAAGGAATAAAAAGCGAGATAAAACAAGTGTAATGCTTAGCCAACCGTACCGTTAGCTGGAAAAAGGGACGGTGAATCCTCAGCCACACATCTTGGATGAGAGAGAGGGAGACTTGTCTCTTTGCTTGAAAATTTCCTAGAGCTTGTGTAAAGGAAATATCCTTTGACTGTCACACCGTCTCGCGGTGATGCTAGCACCACTCATAAACCAATATTTTGACTTAAATGTCTTTGTGAATATTAAGCTCAAATCTCTATCGTCAAGCATTGACTAGCAGCTAACTTAGCTGGAAAGCAATGCCCAAAGGATGGGGGAGCCCACTTGTCCATATCTTCTCCATCGGGAAAATTTGTCTAAAAAATCTTAAACTTATTATATTTTTATTAATTCAATCTCAAACCTTTTAATTTTATCATTGAGTCCTAATTTTTATATGATTTTTCAATTGAATCCATCAATTTAATTTAACCAAAAATCGCTGATATGGATATTGGTTATCTTTTTATGGTACAATTTGCGTTGAAGTGGATAATTTTTAATAATATTTTAATTTTTTCAAATTTATTTTATTTATTTTTTTTTCTTTTTATTTTTTTTTTTTTTAAACTCTCGCCTAATGACTGGCCACAAGCAAGTGTCACCCTTTGGCTGGAAAGGGCTGTGACGCTCTTGCATCACCCATGCCAAGTGAGGGCGTTGCGGTCCTTGCCCAAACCAAGTGAGGGTATATCGTTGGCGAGCATGTTGTGGTCTTGGCTGACAAAGGTAAGTGTCGTGACCCTCACTTGGATCTAGGTGAGGGCCAATGCCCTCACATGTGGCTAGTGAGGGCGTGGAGGCCCTTGCCTGTGACTAGCTAAGGTAGTGATGCCCTCGCCTAAGGAGGGCTAGCCTACGGTTATTCGAAAGAAAAGAATAATTTGAAAAATATTAAAATATTATAAAAAATTATCAACGTCAACGTCGGTAATTGTGCCATATAAGATGTTTGTATTCACATTAGTGATTTTCAATCAAGATTGACCAAATGAACTCAATTGAAAAAGTGAAAAATTTTAAATTTTCATTGACAAAATTGAAAGACTTATGATTGAATTAGTAAAATATAATAGGTTTAAGACTTTTTGAACAATTTTATATGTCTATCAGCTTTTGCCTTTATAATTGTGTTCCACATACGTCACTCCATTATATCAGAAGGATGCGCCATCCGATGGGGCATTGTTCCACTGCTGTTTTGTTGTTGCACATATTCCTGACGAAGAAATACACATTGGGGAAGTCGTTCTCTTCTTGCCATACCTGCCTTTGGAATTTTTTGGCCAGTCTAAAGGCATGAAAATTCTCCATACAAAAATTCTTGACTACACATACGCATTGTGTATCTAGGGGCATAGAATTTCGGACATGCCTTGCTTCAGGGGATTTTTTTTTTTTTTGGGAGCCAAATCGATATGGATCGGATCAATTGCAATAGTTGGTCCTACACGACGTCGATATATGTATCTCACATAATCAACTATTATGATTGCATTTGGTTCACAAAAACAGTTCTAGGGAAGGATATTTTTAGGCGAATCCACTCAAAAGATGGGCGAATCTCTTTGGCTTGTTCGATCAATAGCCCATGATCAGGGATATCTAGGTGGTGAGTAAATCTATTGTCAATTTGGCCGAATCTGGTCAGAAGGTCCCTTATCAAGAGTTTGACAGGACTCCTTCGCATCTTTAGTATCAGAAGATTTTTTTTTTTTTTTTTTTTTGAGGATTAGCACATAATTGCTCCTCTTTCTTAGGGAGCCGATACTAATCGTCGGAGGCTAATCTTGGCTTTTAAGGTGAAGCGCATAATGGTCCGTGCCCGATTTGCATCCTTCACTTAAAATCCTGCAGCTTCTTCTAGGGTTACATTGTGTTGATACAGTGCCGACGACCAAAAAAATCATTTAAACTAAAAACTTCATGGATAACGTAATGGACAAAGTCATTTATAACACATGATAGGCTTGTAAAATTACATTATTTTAATCGTAACATTGACTTAATCTAGTACAATGAATTTGGTAATGACTTCTTCATCTGGACAACATTTAAATAGTCTCACATTTAAATCTCATGAAAGATACGCTCAAAATAGACAAATCCATGATGACTTTGACTCGTGCTCCCAAATTTTTGTGCCTTAATGCTAATGAATATACTTTGTATCTTATACATTTCCAGCTTCACAAGGATTCTTCTCAGAGCAAAAGTAGCGAACTGCTCCAATCAGCTCTTCTTCTTGCTTTAATCAGTCTTTGATCAAGAAAGGAATGTCCTCCATTTGGCTCATTTGGGGACAAAAACTGTGCGTGTTACCTGGGTGAAAAGGGACCCGGTATGAGGTCATCAATATGCGTAATTAGAACTTAACGTGGAAAACGGATTCATCAAAATTATGTATTCATTTGCGACCTGCTCAAACAAAAACGCTCTACGTACGTCGAAAATAAGAAAAAAAATTGATGTATTCATCTGTTCGGTCGATGGAATTAGTCGCTATTGGATTAAATCCACGTTCCACAAGAAATATGTATTTAGAGTTTACTAATTATAGCAGTTATAATGGATCTATGTTCTTGATTGGAGCTCATAAGTAGTTATAATGAATTGAGAGCTTTTCTCAATTGGAGCTCCGTAAGTTGATGAAACAAGTGAAAGTATTTGAGTTTCACACAAAAAGGGTTACAACCTGTCTTGTGTACTATCTGAAGTTAATGAATGAGAAGTTTTATGATTGTCAATAGCTAACCGTGCACACATAAAACCATAGCATCACTATTCGTGCTCATTTTTTTGTTTTTCCTACATGTGATATATGCATGAAAGAAGTGCGTCAAGTACCATGAGACTCAATTATTACCAAATATAACCAAAAAGAAGTACTATTTTAACTCTAGTGTCAAGTGAAATATGCAAAGTCCCTACCCAAATTGGCATTACATGCGTTCAATGCATACGGGCCCTTCGATTTAGAGACTCTGGTGAAATTCATCAAATTCAAAGGCTAATACACGGTCGGGAGATTACGTGCTTTGCGGGCTCTGAATTCGAATCATCTCGCACGAAACGTGAGTTACACGTGCATGGCTTGTCCCCAAATACCTCCACTCTTCCCATCTGTCTACATAAATTCTCCTCTTCCTCACACTCGTTTCAGCTTAAAAAAAAAAAAAAATAGAACGTAGGACACTCCAAAACAGGAACTTGCGGAACCATGCCACCGTCGGACCCGAACGAGACCAACTGGATCGTCCAAGTCAACGAGAGCCTCAAGTGCATGCCCGCCGACGAGCAACAGTACTGGAAGAAGCGGTCCATCTACAGGGTCCCCGCCTGTGTCACCGACCTCAACCGCAAGGCCTTCCAGCCGCAGGCTGTCTCCTTCGGCCCCTACCACCACGGCGAGATCCACCTCCGCACCATGGAGGACCACAAGCACCACGCGCTTCTCCACTTCCTCAGGCGGTCTGGGAAGCCTCTCGATCCCTTCCTCGAGTCCCTGAGGGAAGTGGCGTGGGACCTCGAGGAGAGCTACGACGCACTGGACCTGGAGTGGAAGGAGTGCGGTGGTGAGGGCGCAGCAAACCGGTTCCTGAAGCTGATGATCACTGACGGATGCTTCATGCTTGAGATCCTGAGGAGTGCGAAACAGGTGGTGGATGGCTATGAGCCTGACGACCCCAGATTGTACACCCACAGGATGCTTTCCATAATGCCATACTTATGGCCAGACATGCTGATGCTAGAGAATCAGCTGCCGATGCTAGTGCTGGATCGGCTGGTCACCGTCGAGAGTGATGGCAAGGAGGTTAGTTTCTTAGAATTGCTTAGTCAGATTCACTAACAGTACATCTTGGTGATCACAGATGGACTTTGTGCCTCTCACGTGGGATCCATCAAATGGAATACTCCAAACCTGTCGGATGCATGATTCGATCAACTGAGAACATGATTACTAAATCTATCACCACTATTGGAAACTCTTCTTCTTCTTCTTCTTCTTCTTCTTTTTTCACTTTAACTCAAGTACAACTGATACGACAACGATCTCACATTCAAATGCACTGACTTCACACCGACAACTCAGGATGACGAATACATCAACAGGCTCATCCTCAATTACTGCTCCCCTGGCAAGAACACGGTGAGGATAGGCAAATGCCTGCACGTCCTGGACGTTGTCAGGAAGAGCCTACTACTCCATGAGAAGCCCAAGCTGGACAAGGTGGGGTGTGAGGGCCTTCTATTAGTCCGATCGGCCACTGAGCTCAACGAGCATGGGATCCGGCTCAAGAAGAGCAAGACCCGCAGCCTCACGGACATCTCCTTTGCTGGCGGGGTTCTGAGTCTCCCTGAAATCGTGGTGGAAGAAGCAACTGAGTCCATGTTCCTCAACCTCATCGCTTTTGAGCGCTTCCATGTCGGGACCGGGAACGAGGTCACGTCCTACATCTACTTCATGGACTACATCATCGCCAATGAGTGCGACGTCATGCTTCTCCACACCTTGGGCATAGTCCTGAATGTCCTGGGGAGCGACAAGGAGACTACCAAGCTGTTCCCTTTGCTGGCCAAGTACACAACAATTGAACCCAACAGCAGTCTCATTGCTGTGTGCAATGAGGTCAACGAGTACTGCAACAAGCCCTGGAACAAGTGGAGGGCTAATCTCATTCAGACCTACTTCAGGAGTCCTTGGGCTTTATTGTCTCTCGTCGCGGCTATCTTCCTCTTCGCACTCACTATAATTCAGACCATATATACCGTGCTCAGCGATTGAACCCACAATTTGCCTCTCTGTACAATAATTTTCCCTTTCCAGTCATGTTCATTTCCCACTTTAAATGTACCGAATGATGGACATTCGGCTGTTCATTTATCATTATCAAATGATAATTCTCTTGTTTTAGTCTTCTTCATATTTGTCCATGTTGGAAATTGTGATCCATTTTCCAAATTCTATAGATCTCTCCTCAACTATGTCAAGAATGGCGGTGGCTGAAGAAAAACATGAACGTGGGAATGCAAGCAAGCATCAGCTAAAGAAATAGTAAGCAGAAGCCAAGTTGGAGAAGACTTAGGTGGGAAACATTTAAAAAAGTCAAGAGTTGAGGCATCCCCGTGAAGAAGGAAGTTGCCTTACACGTGTCAAGAAAGGTGGGTCGATTATTTTAAAGAGCCTATAAATAGAGCCTACGTAATGGTAGGTCGCGTGTGGGGTTTAGCCCTCCACCAAGTCTGTGGAGGAGTAAGCCAATATACATATCCTATACTCCTCCCCAACACCTCCTTCAACTATATTTGTAATACCATTTTCATAAACTAATGAAACTATTCTTGTCCCCTAAACTTTGTTTATAACCTATCTTTGTCCATTCCTCCACATCAACTAGACCATACACGTATACATTGGAACACACGCTTCCACTAATACCAGCAGTCTAATTATATCAAGGATGGTCTAGTTTTAGGCAAATGAAATCTTCCATTGCACCATTTTCTTCCTGATTAAAATTTTAGCATATTTCAACGAATTTAAGTGAACAACAAATTTGGCCATCAAAGTCATTTCTTTTCCCCATCAGCTTCAAATTTCGAAGTCATCTATATATTTTCCGGTCATCAAGCAGTCAATCATTAACACAAAGAACAAACACACTTTTATACCGAGAAAGAAATATTTTGAAACTTCCAACATCCTTCCCAAGATAGAAAGAGGGAAAGATATAACACTTCTAAATCGCCATTATAGAATCCTACATCAAGATAAGATAACAAAAAACTGTTAATTATCCAACCAAAAAAAAATTGTTAATTATGTATGTGGAATGTTAAGATTATGTCTCCCAGTTTGAGCAGGTTTGAAGGGTGTGACCAATCGCTTGTTATTGATTCTTAAATCTTGACGACACAATTAAACATTTATTGTATAGAAAATATTAATTAAATTGCATATAAGTATTAAGAGCATTTTAATTAAGCCCATATAATATTGCATTAATGGACTAAAGCAAGGGGGTTTTGAGCTTAATTGAATTATTTGAACTAAGCCCGAGACAATAAGCATATCTTGATATTCACAATCAAAATACATGGGAGCTCCAAAAAGCAATGACAATGGGGGTCCATCTTACATGTATTTAAAAATAAAGGGGCAAGCCAAAACTCAATAAGAGCCAAAACTGATAAATGAAATCTTTAAATTTAAGGCAAAGCATCATCTTACTACTCAATTACATGAGAGACAAGCACAAAAAAACCATGTATGACAAAAGTAGGAGTAAATGCACTATCTTCTTATCAACGGTTAGAAAAATTTACTCCTACATTTGTCATACATGGTTATTTACTCCATCTGTTTAAGGTAAATGATCATCTTACCACTCAGCATCTGAAATGACCCACAAGTCAATTTAGCGGTTGGAAAAATTAACACGCATGTTAGGGAATCAAGTACTTCATAATATACCAGCTACAGAAGTGCACGACATGTCCTGTGTGATAGCGACTAAACTACTCCCAAATGGTGAAACCTGTCAGATCCTTCCTACAGGAGTGATAATTACGTTTCCGCTGATCCGATCTAATTGTTGTCCATGAAATAATATCGTTTTAAATGAAATTAAAGGAATATATAATGTTTTTATGAATAATGTTTGATATGTGAATATTTTGTTCAATTAACTAGGAGCACTTTGAAATATTGTTTTTCTTGATTCAATGAAAGTGTTCCACAAGCTCTATTTCGTCGATATAATAAATAGAGGGCATTGTAATATAAAACATGAATGAGAGATATATCATTTTAAGTCGAGTTCAATGCATATATTCTATTATGCTTTGAATTTTGCACGATTTCGATGTGATCTTGCGGGTTCACACTTCCTTCGATCTTTTTGTATATGGGAATAGAAAGTTAGGGAGAAGGACATAAAGAAGTATAGAGGAGGAGGGAGGGGATATTTTTGTTGAAAGAAAAGGGAATATTAAAAAGAAGAAAAGAAAATGAAGAAAAAGTTGCTTTGACAAAAGTTTAAAAACTGTCATACTTCTTATCACCAAAAATGTCTTAAAAATTTTGGAATTTTGACTAGAACCCCTTCAGTCTCGTTAAGAAGTAGGTAGGAAGGAGATATAGGTCGAAGAGGAAAATTTGATTACGGGACGAAATGTGGGCCAACCCAATTTAAGTTTTAATAATAGTAGGTTAGGGTGATTGAGGTAATCAAGAGTAGTTTAGATAGGCTTGTCGAGTCATTTCGAAATGACATAAATCACTAATTTAGTAGTAGAAAATATTGGTTAGAGCTGGATCTTCACATGAGTCACACTCTACTCCATTCATTGATCACCACGTGCTCAAATGGCAGCTCACTTTTAGTGTGTTTGACAAATCTTTATGCCATGTCTCTCTCTTGTGACAAATTTTTATGCTATGTCTAAGGAGAGTTCAAATCCTGCATAAACTGAATATTTTTGGAGCCAGACTCTACTTGGAAAGAAATGTTGCATTCTACCTCCTTTAAGTAGGGTGCATTTGCCTGTGATACTTAGGCCCGCCATTAGTTTCAGGCAAGCTTTAACATTGATGATTGCAAAGTGCTTACTAATAAGGCATTTGAATATTGCAGATTTAGATCAGTAACGGTCCATTTGGTTGCGGTACTGGAATAAGACTGTAATGTAATAGCATGGAAAATGCCCATTTCCCACCTAATGTAATAACGACATTTTAGCAACATAGATATTTCAACCCATTCTTTTTTATTACGAAAAAAAAAAATCCAAGTACTCTCTTTCGGATCCAGGAAACAGCTCAGACCGATTCTCTAAATGCCTTTCTGGATATTCCCGGCTATTCACAGAACATGAGAATGAGATGAAGAATCATCTGCTTCTTTCTACAGACAGTTAGAAACCACACATGCCACACAATTATATCGAGCGCATATGACACATTTTTCACCCCCCAGCACCATTCGGTTGGTGATGGATTTAATCATGGGCCTAAGTTGGCCCGGCCACGATGGGCCTAAAGGCCCGGCCCACGGGAATTAGGCCCGTGGAGAGGGGACCTATAAAAGGGATGAGAGAGAGAAAGAACGTACCTTTTTCGCATTTTAGTACGAACGTTCTTTTTTCTCTTCAAGTATTCTCTCTCTCCAAGAAAAGCCAAGAAGCGACGCCATCTTCCGTTCAACGGCGATTCTTCGACATCGGATCAACTGGACCGATTCCTCTTCCTCTTTATGGCGTCGGTGTCTGTCTCGTGGCCAACAAGGTACGCTCGAATCCATGGTGTGCTTTACGATCGGTGATACGTGACATTCCCGGGCTTATCTTCCGCATATGATTTAGGGGTTCGGTTTAAGTGCCGAATCTGGTTTTTCGGGGATCAGTCGATCCCAACATTGGTATCAGAGCCCGTGTTCGCGTTTTCCCGTCTTGTATGATGTTTTATGATTGATTTTTTCACAAATGCACTTCGGCCGTACGAATCGGGGCAAGGAATCCCGGCACCCGAGCGTTGTTCGCCCAATTTTTCAATTTTTCGTAAGTCGAAATGAAAATCTGAAGGCCTAGGGAGGAAGGCGACGTCGAGACAGTCCGGGGATATGTCGCGCGCCGCGGGGACACCGCACGCGCCCACACGCGCGGCCGTAAGCCGCTGCGCGTGGGCGCGACGCGCCTGACGCGCTGGTTCGTCCAGCGCGTGCGGCACACGCGCGGTGGCGAACCGGGGCGCGCCGCGCGCCGCCGGCAGGCCGATTGGCACGACGCCCGGCCCACCACGGACCGCGCGTGCCGCGCCAGCATGACGTCACCCAACGGCGGTAACCGCCGGGTGACGTATCGCTGACAGCCGGGCACGCCCGTTGGCCTGGGCGGTCACCGGCGACCCGACCCGACGACCCGCGGACGCCGGGCACGCCGCGCGCGCACTTGCGGATGACGTCGCGTGACGTGACCGTCGGACGCTGCGCACGCGCTGCACGTGCGGTCGGTCGTCCGACCGGGCGCGACCGGTCGGCTGGCGCGACCGGTCCGACCGGTCAGACGTCCGACGACGGTTGACCGTTGACGGTTGACTTTCGTTGACCGTTGACCGACGACCGTTGACTTCCGTTATCCGTTGACTTCCGTTGACCGTTGACCGTTGACCGACGACCGTTGACCGTTGACCAAAAAAAAAAAAAAAAGGATTTGTTCCTTTGTTCAATTATGTCTATATGGATTATATGTAATCCATTTTTTGTTCTGCATTTGTTGCAGGAACAATGCCTCCCCGTAAGCCTCGCGCATCGGTGCGCACAATATCAGATGAACAAAAAGAAAGGCTTACAAGGATGATAGCCGATTTGAATGGTTATCGAGGGGAGAGTGACGACATAATTGATCACGTCATAGAGGTCAACAACAAAATTCAGGAAGTCATTTGGAACGGTTATCCCATGCCAGATATTCAGATGATGCGATTCTTTATGAACACTCTTCCACTAGAATGGCAAGGAGTGTTGAATCGCCTACGGAAGGTCAAAGGATTTACTAGCTATAAGGAGCTAGTAATGGAATTCGTAGATGAATATCATCGGGTTGGAGCCACAAAGACTGCGACCCAAGGAATGACTTCGATTGGGCCAGGACTGAATGTGCGTAGGAGAAATCTAAGGGATATCCGTCTGCTTTTCCATGGCTGTCAAGAATGCGAAAATTTTACGAGAGAAAAAAAAAAGAAATTGGACCATGTAGCGACTTTCCCTATTAGTTGTATGATGCCTTGTTTTTAAATGTAATGGCTGTTTTTTTATTTAGTGTTCTTTGTGAACATCATATGTAATGTTAACTACACGATTGTTGTTGATATAGCAACCTATATGTTAGCAATATTGTGTGAAAGCATTATTATAATATTGTATGTCAATTATCTTTGTTGCTTTCGTGATTGCTTGGTTCTTTGTGGGTAGTTAGCTGTGGGAAGTTAGATAAGTTTTTGTAGCTTCATAGAATTGATTTTGCATATGACAATCATATTAATGATAGTTTTAAGTTAGGATTTTTGGAGGATGATTGGAAACGTAGTGACCTTTTGATTCTAAAACCTTACTTGAAATTATTCATTAATAAGATGGGTCTATGCAAAAGAGATGCATAAATGATAGGCATTAATAACTCGTGCATATATGTCTAATGTGTTCAGATCAATGGCTTCAGCCACAAAGAGCATAGTTGCCGAGCCGAGCAAAGGTGAAAAGCTCAATATTGACAACTATGAATTTTGGCAAATGAAAATTCAATGTGTACTGGAAAAGCAAAAGGCACTTAATGCTCTTGACCATGTTATGGAAAATCTTGAGGATCCGTGCGCCACCTTGAGATAGCCGATCATCGCCTCAAGGCATTAGAGGAAACAGATTTTTTTCTGTGTTGCTTTAAGCTCGAAAGGGCTTCAAGCTCTAAGCGCAAGCGCATTGATTCGTTCAATATGTGGAAATGCAAGGGATCAAGTCCTCCTTGCAAGAAACCAAGAATTAACCAACAAAAGAGAGGAAAACGTCCTCATGTGAAGAATAACTCAAGGGTGAAATGTTACAACTGTGACCAGAAGGGTCACTATGCCCGCGATTGTCGCGAGCCAAAGAAGGTACACACCCTTAGTACAATTGGGAACTTTGCATATGTGTCAAGTTCTGTATTCTTGACTGAATCTAATCCTCGTGGACCGTGGATTCGGGAGCGACAGACCATGTAGCGAAGGATAGAGGATCCTTCGTGGAATTTCGACGAGTTCCGACTAGAACTAAGTGGATCTATGTGGGAAACAACTCAGAGCTGAAGTGAAAGGAATTGGCACTGCCAACTAAATATGCGTGGTGGACGCACATTATTCCCTTCATGATGTGTTGTATGCTCCGGAGATTCGTCGAAATTTAGTGTCATTTTAGTGTTGGTTAAGTTTGGTTTTAATGTAAATTTCCATAATAGAGGTGTAGATTTGTATTTGGATACAAACTACTATGGTCATGGTTATTTTCTGGATGATTTTATTGTATTAGATATTGATTATGTTAATACAAATGTTTGTTATTCCCTTCTCACGTCCCCTAATACATATGATAATGATGTGAGTGTATGGCATGCTAGACTTGGTCACATTGGCCAACAGCGTATGAATAGACTAGCCAAAGAGGGCTTGTTGGGCAATATTGAAAAGTCGATTTGCCCATCGTAAGCATTGCCTAGAAGGGAAAACGACAAGGAAACCATTTGGAAAAGGTAAAAGAGCTGAATTTCCTCTGCATTTAATCCATTCTGATGTCTGTGGTCCAATGAATGTGAGAAGAAGGCATGGGGCTGTTTATTTCATCACTTTTATAGATGACTATACTCGATTCGGATATGTCTATTTGATTTCTCACAAATCTGAAGCAATAAGTTGTTTCAAAAGGTTTATGAACCTGGTAGAGAATCAATTAGACAAGAAAATAAAAGCATTGAGATCCGATCGAGGTCGAGAATATTTATCTGATGAGTTCAGAAAATTATGTGATGAAAAAGGAATAGAAAGACAGTTGTCTATTCCATATACTCTTCAACAAAATGGTGTTGCGGAAAGAAGAAACAGAACCCTACTGGAAATGGTTAGGTCCATGATGGCGCATGCTAACTTACCTATCACCTTTTGGAGTGATGCGTTGTTAACTGCTGCCTATATACTTAACCGCGTGCCTTCCAAATCAGTTACTTCCACTCCATATGAGTTATGGACAGGTAGAAAACCGGACTTAAGTTTTCTTAAGCCATGGGGTTGTGCTGCCTATACACATGAGTCCTCTCACAAGTTTGGGAAATTAGGTCCCGGAGGAAAGAAGAGTATTTTCATAAGATACTCGGAACACTCAAAAGGGTATGTGTTCATAGGTGAGCAGGAAAGTGGGAGTATAACTGAATTTGAATCACGGGATGTCACATTCTTAGAGGATGAATCTCCTAAGAAGGGCGAAATAGGGGAAGACAATTCCCTATTTGAAACCTCGGATCAAGATAATGATCTTAGTGGAGTTCGTCCAAGTGGGAGTAATATGAGAAGTGATGAATTGAATTCAACTCATTCTCAATTGCAACCACATAATGAGACGACATCATCATTATCTAATCCAAGTGGGAGCATAATGGGGAATGGTGTGCAAAGTGTACAAACTCCCATACGGCGAACAAGTCGCCAAAGTATTCCCCGTCGACGTTTTGACATTGAAGGGGAAACTTTTATGGTTGCTCCACAAGATGAGGATGAGCCTAGAAATATTAATGAGGCTTTGAATTGCCCTAGTAAGGAAAAATGGATTCATGCAATGGAAGAGGAAATGGAGTCAATGAAATCAAACCAAGTCCTGGGAACTGGTTGATCTTCCAAAAGGACGCAGAGCTATTGGGAACAAGTGGGTTCTCAAAATAAAGCGAAAGGCTGATGGCTCGATAGAAAGGCATAAGGCTCGCCTTGTTGCGAAGGGGTATAATCAACAGGAAGGAATTGATTATGAAGATACGTTTCTCCTGTAGTGAGATTTACCTCGATTCGCATTATTCCGGCAATAGTATCAAGTATGGATCTTGAGTTACATCGATGGATGTAAAGACCGCTTTCCTCAATGGAGAATTAGAGGAAGAAATATACATGGAACAACCTACCTGGTTTCATAGTGAAAGGCCAAGAAGAAAAGGTATGTCGACTTTTGAGATCGATATACGGCCTTAAGCAAGTCATCGAGACAATGGTATATACGTTTTCATAATGCCATAATGGCATATGATTTTACAATGATTGATGAGGATCATTGTGTATATATCAAAAGATCCAAGGATCAATTTGTGATCATATCATTATATGTTGATGATATACTGATTGCCGGAAGCAATATGGAGTTTGTTCATACTGTCAAGAGTTGGTTGTCTTCCAACTTTGAGATGAAGGATATGGGTGAAGCTGCATACATTCTTGGAGTTAAGATTTCAAGAGATCGTTTGAAGAGATCGTTGTCTCTTTCGCAAGAAACATATATAAATAAAGTTCTTGAACGATTTCGTATGCAATATTGTAAACCCATAGACACTCCTATTGCGAAAGGTGAAGGATTGAGCCATAGATCGTGTCCGAGGACTCCACAAGAGAAGGAACAAATGAAACATGTTCCTTATGCTAGTGCAGTTGGGAGCTTGATGTATGCTATGATGTGTACAAGACCCGACATATGTTTTGCAGTTGGAATGGTGAGTAGGTACCAATCCAATCCAGGTCCAGCACATTGGAAAGCCGTGAAGAGAATACTGAGGTATCTGAAGGGAACTGCTGATTTCAAGTTGAATTACCAAGGAAAGGATCTGCGACTTGAAGGCTATTCAGATGCTGATTGGGGAGGAGATTTAGATGAAAGGAAATCTACCTCTGGATTTGCTTTCTTATCGAACAATGGCGCCATATCATGGAGCAAGTAAGAAGCAAACGTGTATAGCCTTGTCCATGATGGAAGCTGAGTTCGTGGCGTTATCAGCAGCGGTACAAGAAGGAGTTTGGCTTAAGAGATTTTTGGATCATTTAGGTGTTATTGAAAAAGCTGCACATCCGTTATTGGTTAACTGTGATAGCCAAGCAGCTATAGCGTACACTAAAGATCCAAAATATCATGGCAAGACCAAACATATAGATACCAAGTATAACTTTGTAAAAGATATGGTTGCACGAAAGGATGTGAACTTGCGGTACATATCTACGCATAGAATGGTAGCAGATCCTATGACAAAGCCAATACCTAGAGATGTGTTTTGTGGTCATGTAAAATCTCTAGGATTGCGTAGAGTCTGATGTACTGGATTGTAATTTCCCTGAGTTGTTCACATGTATGAACTAGTGATGTTTCATCATTAATGCCTATGAATCTTTTGTTTGATCTTTATGCATCTTAATGCTTAGTGCATTATATTATGTTGAGAAAGTATGTCGGACAGATAAGAGATTAGCCCTCTCACACGGGTAATCGCCTCTATTTACTATGTGATAAATAGAGATGAGACGTTTTTTTTAAGCTTATTATCTAGGTGATAATCGAGAGCTCAAGCTTAAAATACATATGTCGCATTAACTGAGTGTTAAGATGAGGACATAGTACTTATGATGTCCGAAAGTAAAATAACCCACACATTTTACTTTATTTGTCTAAGATGCCGATGTGAGTTCGATGAATTTTGTGAATGAGTAAATACGTGAACTCAAGTTAGACATTGGGTATGTCCGAACTATCATCTGTACGGTATTGATGGTGTAGACATACGCTCCATGGGAAAGGAGTTAATACCGTAATACGTATTTCATACTACGTATGCAAGAGACGACCTATAAGAGTGGCAAAAGTTTGATCTCAACTTTTATGACGTGTGAGACTCTTGAGGAATAGAGTTCCTCATTTTTTAGTGCCCTCATGACTCTTACTTATTCTCAAGATTTCTATTTAGTGTTTGCTATCTTAGAATGTTGCCAATGGTCATGAGTTGATTCGATCTAATGGGACATTTCTAGAAAAGCAAGTTGAACTGAAATTGAGAGTTTGAAGGAAAGAGGAAGATCGGATTTGGAAAATCACATTGTGGTTTTGTATTCACTGGTCGACTAATTATGACTGTCTTTGGGATAATCATAATTGTGAATACAATAAATATATCATTGTTCAAAAGAGATCAAGAGAGATATAAATGTGATCGATCGATCTAGGTACCGCATACTAAATTTACTCGGAATGTGACGCCCAATATGAGCTGCTATATATTCCTAACGGATGTATAGCAACGAGCTCTCAAAGTATCTTTGGTCGCACGGATTATTCACCGGTATGAATGTTGAAAGAGGATAAGAGGGATTTTCAGTTGATGGGCCTAAGTTGGGCCTATCCGCCCATGTTGGTTTTGACCCACCATGTGCGAGTGGGAGATGATGGATTTAATCATGGGCCTAAGTTGGCCCGGCCACGATGGGGCCTAAAGGCCCGGCCCATGGGAATTAGGCCCGTGGAGAGGGGACCTATAAAAGGGATGAGAGAGAGAAATAACGTACCTTTTCGCATTTTAGTACGAACGTTCTTTTTTCTCTTCAAGTATTCTCTCTCTCCAAGAAAAGCCAAGAAGCGACGCCATCTTCCGTTCAACGGCGATTCTTCGACATCGGATCGAACTGGACTGATTCCTCTTCCTCTTTACGGCGTCGGTGTCTAATCTGTGGCCAACAAGGTACGCTCGAATCCGTGGTGTGCTTTACGATCGGTGATACGTGACATTCCCGGGCTTATCTTCCGCATATGATTTAGGGGTTCGGTTTAAGTGCCGAATCCGATTTTTCGGGGATCAGTCGATCCCAACAGTTGGGAAATCAACCACCTTCTCTAATGCCATAGAGCTGCAAAATCTGAAGATTGAAAAATGGGAGCAACTTGGTTAACTTCAATGATCCACAAATTATTCAACTTTATCGATATACATATTTGATTTCATATTCGAACTCATGGTAAATCTTCCCAGTAATTCATTTATCAGATTTTACCCGATGTCTTAAATGTCGATAAAAAGAGAAAATTCACCTCCACAGAATAGTAGCTCCCTCATAGTCACAGAGAACATGGTATTCGGCAATACAAGCTCAATTTTTTCTATCGAATGGGTGAAATGAGAAACTCAACTTTCACCACAAGAAGATTGAATTGCGAAGCAAAGTTCCGCAAATTAGCCAACTAGGTCCCTCTACTGCCTATCGACTAACGGCTAACTTGGCTGGAGAGCAAGGCACAAGGATGGATTAGAAAATAAAAAACAAATTCCTGGAAGTGAGTCTATGAATGGAAGAGCTTCGTACATGATCAAAGGTAGGGGAGCTCACTCGTCCATATCCTCCACTCCATCGGCTTCCGCCTCTATATTCGCATTCCTGAGCTGACCACATACATGACATTCCATTGTCCCGCCGCTGTTTTGCTGGGGCACATATAACTGATGAAGAAATACACATGGGAGACGTTGTCTTTCTGCCATACCCGCCTTTGCAATTTTTCGGGCCGTCTAAAATCGTGAAAATTCTCCTTATAAAAATTCTCAACCGCTTATACACATGCGTGTATCTATGGGCCTAGAAGCTATCGAACATGCCTCGCTCCGGGGGATAGTTTCTTTCGGAACGAAGTCCATGTGGGTCCCGCATGACATCCGCATGCATATTTCCCATGATGAACGATTATGATTCCATTCGCTTTACAAAAACGGTTCTAGGAAAGGATATTTTTAGGCGAATCCACTCAGAGGATGGGCAAATCTCTTAGGCCCGCTCAGTCACCAGCTCATGACCAAGTATATCTGAGTGGTGGATAAACCACTTATCTATCTGGCCTAATCTAGTTGGAAAGTTCCTTATCAAGAGTTTGACAGGAGTCTTTAGTAGCAGAGGATGAAATTCTTTTTGTGGATTAGCACATAATTGCTCCTCTTTCTTAGAAAGACGATACTAATCGTTGGAGGCTAATCTTAGCTTTTAAGGTGAAGCGCACAAAGGTACACCTCACTTAAGATCCTGCTGCTTCTTTTGTGGGAACACCATCTTGACATAGTGCCACCAACCAAAAATCTCATATAAACTAAAATCTCCACGAATAACATGGGGGACAAAGTCATTTATAACACTTGATAGGCTTGTAAAATTACATTTATTTTAATGTAACATTGACATAACCTAGTACAATAAGTAAGTAACCACTTCTTCATTTGGACAACATTTAAATAGTCTCACATTTACAACTCATGAGTCATTCTCCTAAATTGTATCGTTTCCCCCTTCTTACACACGATATGTGTTCCCCAATGCTAATGAATTTACTTTTTATCTTATACCACCCCAGCTTCGCTAGGATACTTCTCAGAGAAGAAGTAGTGAACTGCCTTTAATCAGTTATTATTCTTTTGTTAATCAATCTTTGAGCAAGAAAGGAATGTCCTCCAGTTGGCTTATTAAAACTGAACGTGTTGTCCAGGCGAAAGGGACCCGGAATGAGGACGTCAATATGCGTAACCAATTCATCAAAGTGATGTATTAATCTGCTTGGGCGATGGAATTAATCGCTTTCCGATTAAATTGCCGTCTCGCAACATTTGTGTTTAGAGTTTACTAATTATATCAGTTATTATGGATCCAAGTGCTTCTTTATTGGAGCTCATAAGCAGTAATAATGGATTCGAAATCTTCTCAATTGGAGCTCATAAATGCTTGCAAGCAAGTGGAAGTATTTGAGTTTCACACAAGATGGTTACAACCCATCATGTGTGCCATCTAAAGTTAATTAGTAAGAAGTTATATGATTGTCATGAGCTAATCGTGCACACATAACATCATAGCATCACTATTTGTGGTAATTTTTTTTCTTTTTCCTACGTGCGATTTGTGCATGAAAGAAGTGCGCCGACTACTAAATATAAGACCCAAGTAAGAGCTCAAGAATATCTCGAATATATGACAAAAAACTTATTACCAAATATAACAAAAAAATTATTATTCTGAATCTATTGTCACGTCAATATGCAAAGTCCGTAACCAAATTGGCATTACATGTATTCAATCCATACACGCGATCGGAAGATTACGTGTGTTAAGTAAGCGCAATTCGAATCCTCTGGCACAAAACTTCATCCCCCAACCCTCTTAACTCTTCCCATCTCTCTCTAAAAGAATAGAACACAAGCCATTCGAAAATAGGAACTTGCGGAACCATGCCACAGCGGGACCCGTACGAGACCAACTGGATCGTCGAAGTCAACGAGAGCCTCTAGTGCATGCCCACCGACGAGCGACAGTACTGGAAGAAGCGGTCCATATACCAGGTCCCGACCTCCGTCACCGACCTCAACCGCAATGCCTTCAACCCACAGGCTGTCTCCTTCGGCCCCTACCACCACGGTGAGATCCACCTCCGCACCACCACGTACTTCTCCAATCCTCAGACGGTCTGAGAAGCCTCTCAATCCCTTCCTCGAGTCCCTCAGGGAAGTGGCGCAGGACCTCGAGCAGAGCTACCATGCACTGGACCTGGAGTAGAAGGAGGTCCGCCGAGAGGGCACAGGGGACCGGTTCCTGAAGCTGATGATCCCTGATGGCTGCTTCATGCTTGATATCCTGAGGACCGCGACACAGGAGGAGGATGACTATGAGCCCGATGACCCCATATTTCACACTCGCAGGATGCTTTACATCATGCCATCATATGGCCAGACATGCCGATGCTGGAGAACCAGCGGCCAGTGCTAGTGCTGGATCGGCTAGTCGCCGTCAAGAGCGATGGCAAGAAGGTTAGTTTTTTAGATTTTGCTCTGTCATGTTCACCTAGCTGTACATCTTGTTGATGACAAATGGACCTCACATGGATCCATCAAATCGAATGCTCCAAACCTGTTGGATGCATGGTTCAAAATCAACTGAGAATTTGATTACTATTATCGGAAATCTTTTTTTATTTTTATTTTTTTGCCTTTAACTCGAGTACTATCGATACGACAACAATCTCACATTCAAACGCACTGACTTCACACCAACAACTCAGGATGACGAATGGATCAACAAGCTCATCCTCAATTACTGCTCCCCTGGCAACACACCGCAAGGATAGGCAAATGCCTGCACGTCCTGGACGTTGTCAGGAAGAGCCTACTTCTCCATGAGAAGCCCAAGCTGGACAAGGCGGGGTGCGAGGACCTTCTGTTAGTCCGGTCGGCCACTGAGCTCATCGAGCATGGGATCCGGCTCAAGAAGAGCGAGACCCGCAGCCTCACGGACATCTCCTTTGCCGCCGGGGTCCTGAGCCTCCCTGAGATCATGGTGGAAGAAGCAACCGATTCCATGTTCCTCGACCTCATTGCATTTGAGCGCTATTACGTCAGGACCGGGAACGAGGTCACGTCCTACATCTACGTCATGGACTACATCATTGACAATGAGGGCGACGTCACGCTTCTCCACAACTTGGGCATAGTCCTGAATGTCCTGGGGGACGACAAGGAAACCATCGAGTTGTTCCACTTGCTGGCCAAGTACACAACAACTGAACCCAACAACAGTCTCATTGCCGTGTGCAATAAGGTCAACGAGTACTGCAACAAGCCCTAGTACAAGTGGAGGGCTAATCTCCTCCAGACGTACTTCAGGGGTCCTCGGGCTTTATTGTCTTTCATCGCCGCCATATTCCTTTTCGCACTCACTATAATTCAGACCGTATATACCGTGCTCAGCTCGAACACATGAACACATCCTTTGCGGGAAAATTACCAAAAAAGTTATAAATCTATTGCATTGATATCAATTCAATTCTAAACATTTCAATTAAAACAATTCAGTCATAAACCTTTTTTTTCCATTGGCATTAATTCAGTCTATCCGGCTAATTTAGATTAGAAATTGCCAAAGTGAACACTAACCGTCCTATGTGGCACGGACGGCTAGTGCTGACGTGGACATTTTTGAATTATTTTTGAATTATTTTTCCTTTTTTCTTATTTTTTCTGCTCTTTCTCTTTGCCCTATGGTCGGTACCAACCATGATCGGTGACAAGCCGTAGCCGAGGGCCAGCGAGAGCATCGCAGCCCTTGTCAAATCTGGCGAGGGTCAAGCCCTCACCCAAGTCGCAAGGGCCATGCCCTCGCCAGCTGGCGAGAGGGACCCTTGCTTGTGGCCGGTTGTCGGCCATGGCCTGTACCGGCCACAAGGCAAAGGAAAGAATAGAAAAGAAAAATGAAAAATAAGAAAAAAGGGGAAAATTTTAAAAAAAAATTGAAAAACAAAAAAAAATTAAAAAGTATCCACATCAACGCTCGTTGTGCCACGTAGGACGGTGGCGTCCACGTCGGTGATTTCCGCTCTAAATTGGCCGAATGGACTGAACTAGTACTAATGGGAAAACATTTATGACTAAATTGGTCCAATTGAAAATTTTAAAACTAAATTAATACAAATGCAATAGGTTTATAACTTTTTTACTACTTTTCCCCATCCTTTGCCTCTCTGTACAATAAATTTTCCTTTACAGTCATGTTCATTTCCCTCTTTAAATGTACTAAATGATGGACATTTGGCTGCTTTTTTTATCATTATAAATGGTAATTCTCTCGTTTCAGTCTTCTTCATGTTTGTCCAATTGGGTGAAGGATGATCAAGTTTTAGGCAAATGAAATCTTCCATTATTTTCTTCTTGATTAACATTTTAACAAGTTGCAGGGAATTTAAGTGAACAACAATATGGCTTTCAAAGTCATTTCTCTTCCCCATCGGCTTCGAATTTCAAAGTCATCTATATATTTTCCGGTCGTCAAGAAATCAATCATTAACACAAAGTAACAAACATACTTTTATGACTGAGAAAGAAATATTTTGAAACTTCCAACATCCTTCCTGACATAAATAGAGCTAAAGATATTCATTGTTCTGGACCGCCATTATAGAATCCTAGATCGAAATAAGCTGACAACTAACTATTAATTATGTACACAGATTGTTAAGAATATGTCTTCAGTTTGAGTAGGTTTTTTAGTTTGAAAGGATAGAACAATTGCTTATTGTTATCACCTAAATTTTGACAATCTAATTAGGCATTCATTGCATGGAAAAATTAGGGATCAACCCTAATCCCTAAATAAAAATAGTTAAATTGCATATAGTTATTATGAGCATTTTAACTAAGCCGGTATAATATTGCATTTGGACTTAACGGACTAAAGGAGAGAGTAAGCTTAATTAAATTATCTAAACTAAGCTCGGGATAATGAAATTTAGTCAATTCAAGGACAAGCATGTCTTAATATTCACAATCAGCATACATGGGAACTCTAAGGTGCAGTGCAGTGGTAGTGGGAGGTCCATCCTACATGATTGTAAAAGTAAAGAGGTGAGCTAAAGCTTAGTATATGAAATTTCTAAGTTTAAGGTAGAAGATTATCTTACCACTCAACTTGGTACCGACAAACAATGTTAGTTCAAAACAAGTGCAATGTCAAAATTAAATGCATTATCTTCCTATCATGATGTGTCGGTAGAAACCATTAACAACATTACATAAGATTATTCATTCAAACACAAATGGATGTTATATTATTTCTTGATGTGTAGATATCACATAGTAGCTCACTAATATAGACATATGTGTTTTTCAACTCCTACTTGTCACTAGCTAGGACCTATCTCGACTAACAGTCATTATCACCATCAACTTATGGGAGATGGATTCATGCATACCCATTAGTTACGCTTCTTAGCCCATTCATCATGGATGTTCTATATATTTGCGGTGATAAATACACTACTGTACATCTGCATGATGATGGTTATTTTTTAACATCATACTAGAGGCTACACAAGCCATGTCATCATAGAATTTCATGTCCCCTCAACTTTGTAGAGAACCATCTCAAACGGTAGAATAATTGGCTAACTCTAGAGTGTCATACACATACTCATACAAGGGAATTCACTTTATGGTGAATGGGCCATTGCAAAAGTCTTTATCATGTAGCATCAATGGCATATAAATCATCAACTACTATATGCATCTCAATAATTTGTTCTTTCTCAAGCAATTAATGATAAACAAATAATTACAAGCACTTCACCACATGTATCCTCATTATTTTCTTGCTAAGCCATCATCATTTAATCGAAAGCCATAGGTAGGTAATCGGTAACTTAGGAATCAATACTTACAAATTGACAGCTCGAAATGAACACTTAGGAGGAAATGACTTTGAAACAACATCTTAGTATCTTAGAACTAGATTATTTTGGTTGAAATTGACAATTTGAAATGGCAATTTTTGTTAGAAGTCGACTTCTTCAAAATCGACTACTCAAAGTTTGACACATAGAAATCGATTGCTTGGATAATCGATTAGTTAGTTAACAATCAGTAAGTCAATCAGATAATTGATTTACTTAGGAAGTTAATTGAATGATCAAAATTGGCAAACGACTAAAATCGGTGAACTAGTCAGAGAATTGACAGTTGGCCACGAACGGTGGTTGATCAGAAATAGATGACTTTCAAAATTGGAAATTTGCTCAGGATTCGACTGAATGACCAAAATCGGTAAAATGAATTGTTAGTCATCACTTAATCAAAATCGCGTGAATATTCTTTTTAAGTCCAAATTCCACATTTTACACTTATCTCGCCCAATATACAACAAAGCCTTTTGGGGAGTCGATCACACAATTTCTACGCCTGAAAATAGTTATCAACTTATATCTGGTAAACACAATATTACAACATGCCCTTATTGAATCTTGACCACGCTCGGGATTAATATTCAAACTTGGTTAAAAATCATCAACCGACCAAGTCAAAATTACTAAGTAGATCAACATAATTTAGGCATAAGAGTTTCACTTACCTTGAACAAAGACTTGGACAACTCTGAAAGCTTAACCACCTTTAAGGCAAAATAACAAGAACAAAGATTAACAGCTATCAATCTTTTAACAAAACTAGTTCAATAGAAAAGACTAAAGCCCACAAATTTACCTTGTAAACTCTTGAAAGATGGAATTTTGAAGCTTTGATAACACAAGCATAGAGTCTTTGCTTTTACTCGAAAGATTGAAAAGTGATAATGAAGAGGAAAGTGACGGGTGGTCTTTTTTTTCTTTGCAAGAACAAGTTAGAATTTCTTTTAAGCTTAGTTATTTCTAAAGGCTTCATACGATCAAGAGAGGATGTACTTGGAAGACTTATAGGAGTCACAAAGGGATAAGAATGTTAAGGTCAAAAGCAATGATAACATTGGGTTAAAAACACTAGGTTGAAATTGAGTGAGAGGTGCAGAAATTAGAAGAGAAAAATGGCTCAACTATATGGTTCCCAAGTAGATATTTTGATAAATTACTTAGATATCTAGTATTTTTGTACATAAATAAAGAAATCAATGTCCGTTCTAAATAGCGACAAATCATAAAACTATTTTAAACCCATTAAAATGTTCCACAAAAGTTACCAAATGCCAGGAGAAACTCAATTCAGTAAATTTCTGATCTACTACTTATTCAATGCATTAATCTCATAGCGTGTTAGTCTCCAAAAATAATTATTAGGGCGACACGTGTTTTATAGCTACTCTATATAATCAACCTAAGCACGGATGTTTATCAATTCAACCTTAATCAATTCATTTCCAAAAACCACGGTCACAGAAATATATTTTGAATGTTCTGCGCACCACAATATTTTTAACTGGAATTTTCCACATGTGACATTTTTTATCTTCTTTTCCTACTATTATTAATTGACATAGAAATTTCTGGATGTCATAATATCTCCCTTCCTCCATAAAATCATCGGATCTTAAGTTTTTTTATGATGACATACAGATATTTTGATATTAAATTTGCATGGACAAGTATATTTCAATGAAAAGATTTCTGTCTTTTTAAGCTCATTATGTGCCGATGATTGAAAGGTTTGATTGTATAAATCAAGAATATTCATTGCATTAAAAAATTTGAGGACAAAATTGAAAATTGTATCAGTAAAAAGACTAAACTAGTCGCTAACTGATATGATTTCGGAAAATAGTGGGAGATCAATTTGGTAAAGCTCTTTGAGCACTATTTTTGGTAATTCGTGTTATGTAAAAAGGAAAAATATCAAAATGGACCACATATTGGCCTAAAAGTTTTCGGAGGTTTGAACTTATACTTCTAGTAGAGCAGCCCAACCCTATTTAAGACTCAATGAACCTGGCTCGGGTTGCGGAGCCAACAAAGAGGCGCGCTTGGGCTCGTCCAATGACATGAATGCCCTATCATATGCAATGCTCCCTAATGTCTTAATAAATCTCAATTTTAATACATACAAAAAAGGCGTATATCAATGTTGGAACACCAAGAGAAACATCATAGGATTTAAAGATTTTACCTTTTTTGAAATTCCTTGGCCCGTCAAAAATTGTCGAAACTCTTTATCGTGACTCTCCCAAGATGAATGCCGAGGGATTTAACCGATCACTCTCTTGTGATGTGGCAATTACACTTCGTAACAGGTTCTTCGAAATCTCATCGACCACAACTTGATTTCTCAATTATGAGATAAGGATTCCACGAGTGTCATTATTTTGGTACAATATTCACTTGAGTATCATAACTTATTTTTCTAATCAATTGAGTGACAACTTTTAAATAACTTTTAGTAGAGTATTATAACTTTTAATCAATCACTTGAGTGTCATAAACTCTTAAAAACACCTTCATCACAAGTGTCATATCACATCGAATTTCTAACGGTTAAGATGAACGACTTTAAAAAATTATAGGATTATCATCTCCTCTAAACCAAAACTGATCTCGAATTTTAACATCGGGAACATCATCCAGCTATCATAAGCCCCAAGAAAATGGAAGCATGATATATGATAACAATTAGTAGTCGAGAGCTCATCTCGCGCTCGATATTGAACCGACCCACATGTCAATTTTCAATGGTTGGAATCATGGACTTCGTAATCTGCCAGCTATAGAAGGGCACGGCATCTCCCGTAGGATTGCGATTGAACTGCTCTTTAGATGGTGAAACACGCTAGAGCCTTCCTACAAAAGCGATTTTAACAATTTCCGTTGATCCAATCTAATTATCTCTGGCTAAATAATATCGTTCTTAATGAAATTCAAGGAATTTATAATGTTTGATATGTGAAAAATCTATTCGATTAAATAGGGACATTTTAAAAGTCGGTTTTTCTCCTTTCAATGAGAGTGTTTCATAAGCTCTACTTCATTGATATAATAAATAGAGGTCATTGTACTGTAAAATATGAATGCGAGACATATCATTCTAAGTCAAGTTTGGAAATTTTCTATTACACTCAAATTGTGCATGATATCGATGTAATATTTTGAGTCTGCACTTCGTTTGACCTTTTTATATAGGGGAATAAAAAGGTAAGTGGTAGAACAGAAAGAAGTATAGGGAAAATTATCAGAAGAAAATAAAATGGAGGAAAAGTTGCTTTAAGAAAATTTAAAAGTTGTCATACTTTATCTCCCAATACGTCTTATTAATTTCAGAGTTTGGACTAGAAGTGCTTCATTCTCGTTCAAAAGTCGATGGGACCACAAAATGTTTGAAGCGAAAAACCTGGCAACAAATCGAAAGATGACCCCGCCCAATTTAAGATTTTAATAAAAGCTACGGGTAGTTGAGGTAATCAAGAGCATATATAAACAAGCGTGTCAAGCCCTTTCAAAGTGACATGAATCCTTTATCTAGTACGAGAAAATAGTACGTAGTGTTAAATATTCACGTGAATCACGCTCTACCCCACTCATTGATCACTACGTACCTAGATGGGTCACCCACTTTCAATCTCTCATCTCTCTTCTGCACCTTGCATTTCTCCTCTTCTTCTTCGTTTCTTCCTTTTGGCCATTGCCACTGTCAATAGCCGTGCCCACATAGCCCCCACCACCGAACACTGCAACCTCATGTCGGCATTGCCGGATTGTGAATTGGATTTGTTTTCTTTTTTACCATTGTGAAATTAGGGAAGGGGTCATCTTGAGTTTCTTCCTATTAGAGTTTTGCTTGTTTTAGTTCTAAATTGATGAGAAAAATATAACTTTTCTCGGGCGTTTAGACGGTTGTGGAATTAAGAATGGAGGTTTTGATGCACATTTTGATTTCTTCATTGGATGGTGATTCCCTTCCCACCAATATTTAGTTTAACTTATAAAATTGACTTTGCCGTATTGATTTGACTTTGATTTATCTTTTTGCCAAAATCAATTTTTCCCCATATGAAGCCAATGGAAGTTTTTGAATTTGACACAAGATGATTTATAACTTGACTTGTGTGCCACCTGAAGTTAATTTATGAGAAATTATATGATTGCCACGAACTAACCAATTATATATATAATTTATGAGAAGTTATATGATTGTTATGAGTGAACCGTATATTGTAATTATTGGGATATTACTCATTGTGAAATTTTTTTCCCTACGGGCGATGTATATACGGGAGAGGAGCATTGAGTACTCAGAATGAGACCTCAACTAAGAAATCCAACGTATCCCAAACATGCAAGGTAAAAATCATTACCAAATTATAATATATATATATACTATTACAAAATTAGTGTCGCATCAAATATCAAATATGCAAAGTTCATACTTTAATCGGCATTGCATGTACTCATTTCAAACAACCCTTCTAATTTAGGCAAACACTTGTGAGACTCATCAAATTCAAAGGCTCAGACACAGTCACCAGATGTCGTGCTTCACGTGCATGCAATTCATTTACTATGGCTTCCATTGGACATGCTTAATCACATTTTCTCTTTACCTTGTGCACAAAAAGTGACTTATACTTAGGCCCGTCAAAATGTGGGGGTTGAGTTGAAAACTGTCCATCTAAAATTGACCTATTTAATCCGTTTTGATCCAGTTTTATAAAATACCAATTTAACATCCATACCCAATCCAAGATCTATTGTAGCTTCTTTTTTCTTCTTTTTTTTGCCTTAAATTATTGTTGTCTTTGAAAAATGGACCATCTCTGTGGACTTAGGGCCCGTTTGGTTCGGCTTTGGGGAAATGCCATTGTGGGAATGCAAATACCTTTGAGGTAAAGGGACTTTCGGAAATGTGAGACCGTTTGGTAAATTATAGCATTGAAATGCAACTTAACATAAATACCGTTTGGCTAAATTAACATTTGAAAGTGGCTTTTGTTATTTTTTATTTTTTTTTTAATTCTGAAATCAAATTCCGGCGGCCAGCCACCGCCGGCCAACCGCCGGCCACCGCCGGACGGCCAGATCTGGCCGTCGCCGGACCGCCAGATCTGGCCGCCGGAGGTCGCAGAGGCCAGATCTGGCCGTCGGACGGCCGAGATCCGGCCTCGCCCGGGTCGCCGGGGCTCGCGCGAGACCGGGCGACGCCGCCCGAGGTCGCCCGACCTCGAGCCACCTCGCCCGAGGTTGTGCGACCTCGGCGGGGTCCCCGGCGGGCCGAGATTCGGCCCCTGGGCGGCCGATTCAGCCCCCGGCGGCCGATTCGCCGCTGGCCGAGCGCCCGCCAAGAAGACGAACGACGAAGAAGAAAGCTTCCGGCGGAGGAGACGATGAATGCGAACCCGATGAATAAAGTCGCATCTCAAGAATGCTCAATGCTCAAAGCCGGCCCCCCAAAGATTCGGCTTTCGGCATTTAAAATGCCCACATTTCGCAAATGGGCATTCAAAAGCCCTTGCCAAACACCCAAAATTTCCCCCAAGGGGCTTTGGGGGTTCAAGGGGCTTTGGGAATGCCCAACCAAACGCCCCCTTATACCAAGCCCAAAGCATTTATTACTGATTTTCAAAATCAATCATACTCATAAACTATGACAGCAATGTTGCGTGAAAAATATGAATGTGATGGATTTGGCGCCCAATTGTCCTGCATTGATTGATAACATCAAATTGATTTGATTCTAAGTTCCGAACTACGGCACTTCATGACCCTTGATTGGCTTACTTTTTAAGGAGTGTGTACATGCATGTCGATTAGCGTACATCAAATTCACAGACTATTGGCAGCGAAAATTCCTCTATATGTTCACGGTTACGATTTTTGGCTCGTATTTTATTTGATTTATGATGTTTGTGTGCATTTTGTGAGCTCGGACTTTTGTACAGATAATTCACGAAACGCTATATATATTGGGTTTGTTCCTAACAGGTAGTAAGAATAAACGACAATTTTTGTCCCGGAGACTCGAAGACTCTTCACACGTGGGAGGAGGGCCCGCCCAGACTTGTCACGTTCTCAGATCGTCTGCCCCCTTCCCTTATTGCTGGAGCGAGAGGAAGGGGGTCAGATTCGGCCCCGTTTTGTGGTGAACTGTAGTTTCGTGCTTAGGGTGAAACTCATTGAAAATCCATTTTTAATTCGACTTTAGGGCTCAAATTCATAATAATCCATTTATTAAAATTTGACTGACCAGTATGACCCAATTCCTTTTATGAGTTAAGAAGTGGGTGAAAGATCCGTCTTGACACCTCTACTTATATTATATATACATCGCCGACATTGGTCTTGGACTACCCCAAACTTCAAACGCTCCTCCCACACGCTCTCTCTCCATGGATTCTCCTCTTCTCTCGGGCAGAACAGAAACTATTGATATTGAAACTTATTCACAGGCGATTATCTCGCCAGCCAGTCCGAAGTGGCAGCCGGAGCTGAAGCCACGGTATTGGAAGAATCCGTGCATCTATAGGGTTCCCGCCTTAATCACCAAACTCAACCCCGAAGACTACCGGCCGCACGTTGTCTCTTTCGGCCCCTACCACCAAGGCGAGGACCACCTCTCCCCAATGGAGAAACACAAGGACCGCGCGTTCGACCACTTCACCCGCTGGGTTGAGTCGCTCGAGCCGTTGGGGCATATTCTGCCACAACTCAAGGAGAGCTATGATGCGCTGAACCCCGAGTTGAAGGAGGGGAGCGAGTTCCTGAAGCTGATGATCAGGGACGGCTGCTTCATGCTCGAGATCATGAGGAAGTGGGCCGCCGTGATAGAGAAGGAGAAGAATGACCACGCGATAGAGGAAAGAAATAACAATGAGCAGGATGACCTTATCTTCAGCACCCACTGGCTGTTGTACATGATGCCATATATAAAACGGGACATGCTGCTGCTTGAGAATCAGCTGCCGATGCCACTGCTGTATCAGCTGGTCGACTTAGAGAAAAATGGCAACGCGGTGGTTAGTTTCTTAGATTTCACTCCGTAGTTAGAGAGGTTATTGCAAGCACGCAAACCGCCATGCTATGTTCACCTAACAGTACATCTTGATGATCTCAAATGGACCTCACGTCTTGGTTCGAGATCAATTAACAATTTCATTATTAAATCTAGCACCTCAATTGGAGACTCCTTTTTCTTCCCTTTTATGCGAGTCGTGTCGACACAACAACACTCTCGTATTCGATGCACTGAATTTACTCCAACAACGCAGGATGAGGTCAACGAGCTCATCCGAAAGTTCTACTTCCCACCTGAAAAACAAAAGTTCACGGGGTTGGGCCCATGCCTGCATGTCTTGGACGTCGTCAGGAAAGGCCTGCTGATGGGACGTGAGGCTGGCGAGGTGATAATCTTTTTTTTTTACCCCTTCAAGCAAGCAGTATTGACAACAACAACAATCTCGTATTCAATGCACTGACTTTACTCCAACAACGCAGGGTGACGAAAGCATCACAGGGATGGGGCATGTCGTGGACGTCTTCAGGAATTGCCTGCCGAAGAAGACCGAGAATGTCCCGCATACGGAGATAATCCGGTCGGCCACCGAGCTTGCTGAGGCCGGGATCCGGTTCGAAAAGAACAAGACCCGCAGTCTCAAGGAGATCTCCTTTTCTGGAGGGGTCCTGAAGCTCCCCGTTATCACGGTGGATGACGCCGTCAAGTCCATGTTCCTCAACGTCATGACGTTCGAGCGCTTGCACATCGGGACAGGGACAGAGGTCACATCCTACGTCATCTTCATGGACAACATCATCAACGACGAGCAAGATGTCGCGTTGCTCCACACCAAAGGCATCATTCAGAATGCCATCGGGAGCAACAAGGCAGTTGCGGAGCTATTCAACTCGCTGTGCAAGGAAGTGACGCTCGTATCCAACAACAGCCTCGAGACCGTGCAAAAGGACATCAGTAAGTACTGCGAACAGCCCAGGAACTCGTGGAGGGCTAACCTCAACCACACCCACTTCAAGAATCCTTGGGCTGTATTGTCTCTCACCGCCGCCATCTTCCTCTTCGTGCTCACCATAATTCAGACCGTATACGCAATTCTCAGCTACTATTGAAACCTCCCGTTGCCTCTGCATAATAATTTCTTTTTTTCATCTTTGGGTTTTTCTCCTAATGGCTGATGCTCAATAATTATCTGTTGATCGGTTGTTGATTGTTGTCATGAATGGTTTTCCTCCTGTTCTCAGTTGTGCTTATTTCCCTCTCTTTATGTTATGAACTATGGACATTTGGCTGTGTATATATCATTATCAGATGATGATTCTCTTGTTTCAGTCTCCTTCATTTTTGTCCGATTTGGATGGATAGGTAGTCTGAAGAATGATCAAGTTTTAGGCAAATGTAACCTTCCGTTGCAATGTTTTCTTTTTGATTAAATTTTGTTGAAGTTGTGGTCCATGAATCCAGAAAAGCCAAGACCCTACTTGCTTCTAGATCTATAGCAAATAGTTGAAGTTTGTGGTTCTAGCTTAGTTGGTGATAGTTAAAAGTAATGGCTAAAAAACTGTCCAACATGTAAGATGAAGCAAATGTCTCTATTTGTGACACAGATTCGTTGCTGAAGAGTCAAATATGAAGAACTATAAAAAGGCTTCATGCTTGTTCATTCATGCAAAGATCAACTACGGCTCCACGAATCCCTCGCACTATACATTTTCATGATACACTAAGCTCCTTCCTTGTCCCTTTGGTAAGTAAATAACGAACTTCTTAGAAGTTGCCACGAACTTAAGGGAACAAAAATGATGTACTTCAAAGTCATCTAGTCCCCATCGGCTTCAATATTCTAATATGTTTTCCAATCGCCAAGCAATCAAGCATTACCATCAAAGAATAAACATACTTTTATGCCTAAATAAGAAATTTTTTGAAACTCCTGACGTCCTTCCCGATATAAAAGGAACAAACGAGGTTCACTGCCGGAAAAACCCCCCAAATTTGGTGAAAACTGCGGTTATCTAGCCTTAATGAACAAAACTCGTTTGTTCCGTATGAATTGCAAATGAAACACGTTTTAAAAAGACGGGATTAGTTGCCTTAATGAATATTCAGCGGTCGGAAGTGTCCTTCCGGAGGAGCAGCAATAGCTGGATGTCAAGCTTCCTATTGTCTTCCAAATTCCGATTGAGCTTGGCGACCATTAGAGGAGTTATCGATTTTGTGACATTGTCGGACAAATGATAATTGTAATGTTTGGTAGTTGAAATAGGCAATTGGGAGGCGAAGCAAACATATAGTGTTATTCTCAGGGCGCCTCCAATAGAAGCCCCGAAGGAAAATGGGCATAGACATTTCTTGCGGTCAAGGACATAAATAGTCAAGGCGTTCTTCCCTATCCACTCCAGAAACGGGGCAGCACGCCTAAGTCCCCCGAAAGTCGCATATTCGCGACCGTGTGAAAAAATGCTCTGGTTTAGGATTTGCACGCATGTATCGAAAGTTTGAATTTGAACTGTTCGTGTTCTCGTAGACTTTTATGGTTTTCCTTAGATTGAGTGCTCGACATGGTGGAAGTCGGTTCCACTTTGGAACGACACGACAAATCTAATTGTGCACGAGTCAGTCGACCTTTTTCCTTTATCGGTTATCGTTAGGGGGTGTCAATAAAACCCGACCCGACCCGATCTGACCCGAACACGAAACAAGTTTGGTACATGTTTCATGTTCGGTCGTGTTCAAGTAACAAATAAAAAACAAACAAAAGAAAATGTGTTTCGGGTTGGGTCAGGTTCGAACATTGTTCGACCCGAGAAACACGTTAATTCTAAATTCCAAACGTGCCAAAAGGAAAAGAATGAGGATACGTGTGTTGAAGTGCATGTAATTATTTGTTAATGATTAATTGAATGAGAAATGACAAATTATTCATATGCATGTGGTAATTGTTATGTCTTAATGATTTGTAGGTCATTGATGTCGCATGATAAAGAACTTTGTATTGGCCCACTCGCCACAAAGTGAATTCTCTTGTTTGAGTATGTGTATGAGACTTTGGAGTTAGCTAGATATTCTATTGTTTGAGATGGTTCTCTACAAGTATCCTCATTAACAAATAATTACATGCACTTCAACACACATATCCTCATTCTTTTCTTGCTAAGCCATCATCATTTAATCTGAAGCAATAGGTAGGTAATCAATAACTTAAAAATCGATACTTGCAAATTGACAACTCGAAATGAACACTTAAGAACCAACAACTTTGAAATTGATGTCTTAATCCACAAATTGACAATCTTAGAACTAGACAATTTTGGTTGAAATCGACAATTTGAAATGGGCAACCTTTGTCGGATGTCAACTTCTTCTAAATCGACTGCTTGAAGTTTGACTCATAGAAATGGATAACTTGGATAATAGATTAGTTACTTAACAATCGGTGAGTTGATCAGGTAATCGATTTACTTAGAAAGTTGATTGGATTATCAAAATCAGCAAAAACACTAGAATTGGTGAATTAGTAAGAGAACTGACAATTGGTCAAGAATGGTGATTTATCAAAAACCAATGACTTTCAAAATTGAAAATTTGCTCAGAAATCAATTGAATGACCAAGACTGGTAAAATGACTTGTCAGTTGACACTTAATCAAAATCAAAATCGCGTGAATATTTTTTCGAAGTCCAAATTCCAAATTTTTACACTTATCTCACCCAAAATACAACCAAGGCTTTTGGGGAGTCGATCACACACTTTCTATTCCGAAAATAGTTATCAATTTATGTCAAGTAAACATAATATTTCAATATGTCTTTATCGAAGCTTGATCGCACTCGGGTTTAACATTAGAACTCCGTTAACAATCATCAACTGACCAAATCAAAAGTAATAAATATATCGACCTAAGTTAAGCCTTAGAGTTTCACTTACCTTGAACAAAGACTTGGACAACTCAAAGCCTTAATCACCTTCAAGGTAAAATAAACAAGAACAAAGATTAACAGTTCTCAATCTTTTAACAAAACTAGTTTAATAGAAGAGAATAAAGCCCAAGAATTCACCTTGTGAACTCTTGAAAGATGAATTTTGAAGCAACGATAACACAAGTATAGAATTTTTTCTTTTATTCAAAAGATTTGAAAGTGATAATAGAAGAGGAAAGTGACGGATGATCTTTTTATCTAAGCAAGAACAAGTTGGGATTCTTTCGAAGCTAAGTTAATCCTAAAGGCTTCATACAATCGAGAGAGGATGTACTTGGAAGACTTACATGAGTTATGAAGGGATAAGAATGTTTAACTAAGGTTAAAAGCAATGATAACATTGGGTTAGAAACACTAGGTTGAAATTGAGCAAGAGGTGTTCAAATTAGAAGAGACAAATGGCTCAATTATATGATTCCAAAGTAGACATTTCAACGGGTTACTAAGACATTTAGTATTTCAGTACATACATAAGGAAATCAGTGTCCATTATAAAGACTAGTCAGAAAAAATATTTTGAATCCACTGAAACTTTTTGTGAAAGTTACCAAATGCCGGGAGAAACTCAACTCAGTAGATTTCTAACTTGCTACTTTAACAATACGTAATCTTGGAGTGTATGAATCTCCAACAATAATTATTACGGTGATACACGTTTCATAGCCATTATATATAATCAACTGTGCACAAATGTTTATTAAATTGTTCTTAATGGAATCATTTTCCGAAAATCACGATCACGGAAAATATATTTTGAATGTTCCGAGCATTACAACATTTTTTAATCCGACTGGAATTTTTCACATCTTTTTTTTTTTTTTTATATGTCATCGGATCTTAAACATTTTTATGGTGACATACAGATATTTTGATATTAAATCTGTATGGACAAGTATATCTCAAAGAAAAGATTCCTTTTTTTTTTTTAAAAGCTCACCATATGTTGATGATTGAAAGGTTTGATTGTATAAATCAAGCATATTGAGGACTTAATTGCATAAAAAAAATTGAGAAGCGGAATTGAAAAACTCTATAAGTAAAAAGACTAAATTAGTCATTACGTAATATGATTTTGGAAAACAGTGGGAGTTGAATTTGTTAAAGCTCTTCGAGCACTTTTTTTGGTAATTGATGTTATGTAGATACAGAAGGAAAAAAGTGAAAATATCAAAGCGGACCATCTGATGGGCCTACAAAGTTTTCGGAGGTTTAACTTGTACTCTAGCAGCCCAACCCTTTTTAAGAACCAAAACTGGCTCGGGTTATTGAGGTAATCAGGAGGCACGTTTGGGCAGGCTCATTTAATCCTTTCGAAATGACATGAATGCCTTATCATGTACGATGCTCCCCTTAATATCTTGATAAATCCCGTTGCTGATCTATACAAATAAGGCATATGTCAATGCTGAAACTCCAAGAGAAACACTATAGGCATAAAAGATTTTACCTGTTTTGAAATTCTTTGGCCTTTCTAAAATCGTGGAAACTCTTTATCGCTGCTCTTGAGATCAATCATGAGTTATTTAACCAATTGCTAGAAGGGCGCATATAACTCTCTGATGAGATAGCTACATAACGGGCTCTCCCAAACCTTATCGACCTAGCTTGATTTTTCATTTATGGGATAAGGATCTCATGAGTATCATAACTTTCCTACACTTAAGTACTATAACTTGTATGTCATGACTTCTATTAATATCCTATCAAGTGTCATACTTTTTAATTAATTGGTTGAGTGTCATAAACATTTTAAAAATTTTCATCACAATTGTCCTGTCACATCGAATTTTCAATACTTGTAGTGAACATCAAAAAATTATGAGATTGTCACTTCCTCTAAACCCAAAAGCAACCTCGAATTACATTATTAATTGTCAGGAACATCATTCAGCTATCATAAGCCCCAGGAAAATGGAAGCATGACATATGACAACAATTATTAGATGAGCTCATCCTGTGCTCAGTATTGAAATGATCCACATGTCAATTTTCAGTGGATGGAATTAAGAACTTCATAATCTGCCAGCTATAGAAGGGTACGACCATCTACTGTATGATTGCGACTGAATTGCTCCTCAGAATGGTAAAACACGCCAGAGCCTTCCTACAAGAGCGATTCTGATGTTTCCGCTGATAATTATCTCCTACCAAACAATATCGTTCTGAATGAAATTAAAGAAATTTATAATGTTTGATATGTGAAAATTACGTTCAATTAAATAGGAACACTTTAAAAGTTGTTTTCTCATTTATATATATTATAAGTACAGGCCATTGACATGTAATATATGAATGATAGACATATCATTCTAAGTCGAGTTCAATGCAGATATTCTGTTATACTTTGAATTGTGCACAAATTCAATGTGATCTTTTGAGTCCACACTTCCTTTGATCTTTTTATATATGGGAATAAAAGGTGACGGGAAAGAACATAAAGAAGTACAGCAGATGAGAGAGGGAGAGAGTGAGATTTATTGAAACAAATGCGAAAATTAAAAGAAGAAAAAAAATGTTGAAAAAAAAATTTAAGAAAAATTTAAAAGTTGTCATACTTCATTATCTCCGAATATGTCTTATTAATTTCAGAATTTGGACTAGAATCACTTCCCTCTCGTTAAGTAGATAACGAGTTGAAGAGAAAAATCTAGTAACGAATCCAAAGGAGACTCAACCCAATTTAAGATTTAATAAAAGCTAGCTGGGGCAGTTGAGGCAATTAAGAGCTTATAAAGATAGGCTTGTCAGATACTTTTAACATGACATGAATCCTTTATCTATTTAGTACCACAAAATATTAGGTGGTGTTAATAACCATGTCCACAGTGCCCCCACCACCAACCACTGCAAGCTCACAATGGCCTTGCTCAATTGTGAATTGGATTTGTTTTCTTTTTTCCCTTTTTTTCTTTTAGAGTTTCTTTTTCTTTTTTTTTTTTTTTTTTTTTTGGGTTGTGGTTTCTCATCTTGAGTTTCTTACATTAAAGGGGTTTTGCTTGTTCTGGTTTTGAATTGATGTGCATTTTTGATTTCTTCCTTTGATGGTGATTCTCTCCCCAACAGCACGAATATTTACTTTAACTTATAAAATTGACTCCGTCATACTAGTTTGATTTTGATTTGAGTTTTAATATATCTTTTTGCTAGAATCAAATTTTCTCCATATGAAGCTGATAAAAGCTTTTGAATTTGATACAAGATGAGTATGACTTGTCTTGTGCATCACCAGAAATCGATTTATGAGAAATTCTATGATTGTCATGAGCTAATTGAGCATATACATATATATATTATTGGAAAACCACTCTTTGTAAAATATTATTTTTTTTTTTTTTTTTTTGCTATATGAGATGTACATACGGAAGAAGGGCATTGAGCATTAAAAAGGAGTTCTCAAGTAAGAAATTTGGATTATCCCAAAAGTAAAACTTATAGATCTATCATCACGTCAAATATGTGAAGTGCGTACCAAAAACACATTAAATGCACTCAATTCAATATGTGGATGGCAACCATGCAATTCAATTCCCACGTTTTTCATGGCACATACCTAAACACTTTTTGTCATCTTGAGTTTCTTACTATAGGGGTTTTGCTTGTTCTGATTTTGAATTGGCAAGAAAAATCTGACTTTTCTTAGGCATTTTAGAAGGTTGTGGAATTAAAAAGGGAGGTTTCCATGTGCATTTTGATTTCTTCCTTTGATGGTGATTCTCTCCCCAACAACATGAATATTTACATTAACTTATAAAATTGACTCCATCGCACTAGTTTGATTTTGATTTGAATTTTAATATATTGTTTTGCTAGAATCAAATTTTCTCCATATGAAGCTGATAAAAGCTTTTAAATTTGACACAAGATGAGTTTAACTTGTCTTGTGCACCACCAGAAATCGATTTATGAGAAATTCTATGATTGACATGAGCTAATATATGTGTGTCTGAGTCTATACATATATATACTATTGGAAAATTACTCTTTGTGAAATATTATCCTTTTATTTATTTTTGCTATATGAGATGTACATACAGAAGAAGGGCATTGAGTACTAAAAAGGAGATCTCAAGTAAGAAATTTGGATTATCCCAAAAGTAAAACTTATATATCTAGCATCACGTCAAAAATGTGAAGTGCGTACTAAAAACACATTAAATGCACTATATTCAATATGTGGATGGCAACCATGCAATTCAAATTCCCACGTTTTTCATGGCACATACCTAAAAACTTTTTGTCTTTACCTGGCGCACAAACAAGCGACACACTCCTCACTTGGGCACCACCCAAACACTCTTCCCCCATTAATTTGATTGGTTTGAATTAGTTGCCTTCGATTAAGTCAACATTTTTTACGAGATTTTTGTGAATATATCCGGTATTTATCGATTGAAGTTTGTTGTAAAATTAAAGCGAAAACTCACTAAATCTTATGATCAAATCAACATGAAATCATCAAATAAATAAATGAAGAGCAATAAAAAAATAAAAACACAGATATTTATGTGGTTCAGTTTGAGTATCGATATTTGCTCCACTAAAAGAGTCAAGAGCAAATAGTAGTCTTGTGACTAATCTAAAAATTGTAGAGTAACAATCGCTTACAAGCTCAAATATTTTTCGTACCTAAATTACACGAGCCCACAACGTTCACGAATAACATACCTCGATCCCCCTTTCTTTCTTAGTCTTCGTCCTTGGATGGAAGACCTTTTCCATATCTTTTATGCGGCTCAAAATCATGAAAAAATTTAAACCCTTTTCTTTATACGTCCAACCAACAGTGGCGCCACTTGTACGGCCTTCAGAGAAGTCAATCTCTTTGTTGATCAATCTTGGATACTTACATAATTGCCACTGCTCCAAAGAAAATAGATAAAGTAAAATAACAACCCTTATCTTGTTCGAACTCCTACAACATGGCTCCAATAGGTATTCAGTCAAGAATTTTGGTCCATCTAATCCAGTTCGGATTGGGTCTCACACACTAGCTCAAACTGTAGATGTCATTTAAGAGAGCTCATAAATGCCCGCGGTTAATTATGTTTAAGTGATCTGTAAATAAAGAAATAAAAAATAAAACCCACACTAATATTTAGTTTCATGTAGAAACTTAACTTTGATTTGAGTTCTAATATATCTTTTTCTTTAAATTAATTTGATTTTTAAATTTCACACAAGATGCTTACAACTTATCTCATGTGTCATTTGAAGTTAAATATATGATAAGTTATATAATTGTCATGAACTAACCATTCACGGACATCACTAGAACATTACTCATTATGAAATTTTTTTCCCCCACAAGTGACATATATATATATAAGAAGGACGTCAAGTACTAAAAATGACATCTCAAATAAGAAATTCGGCATGTCCCAAACATAGGAGGTAGAAATTATTATCAAATGCCACAACAAAGATCAAATATACGAATTTTATGCCTCAATTGGCATTACATGTACTCAATTCCAACGGGCCTTTTAAATTAGGCAGAGACCTTGTGAGATTCTTCAACCTCGTGCTTTACGTGCATGCAATTCATTTCTTCCGGCTTTTACCGGACATGCTTAAACTGGTTTTGTCTTTACCGCGTGCACCAAAAGCGACTTATATATACATGGTCTGTCCAGTAATACCACTTCAACTTGAAGCACTGAGGTTGGAAAACCCCAAACTTCATACACTCTTCCCATTCTCCCCACCCCCCTCTCTCCCCCCATGAATACTCCTCTCCTCTGTCCCAGAACAGAAACTTGTGGAACCCCTGAAACATGCCGAATCATGTTACCCTTGCCACCCCCACTGCACCCGGACGAGACCAAGTGGATTGTCCACGTCGACAAGAGCCTCAAGTGCGTGCCCGCCGACAGGCAACAGTTCTGGAAGAATCCGTCCATCTACAGGGTCCCCGCCTTCATCACCAACCTCAACTGGAAGGCCTACCAGCCGCAGGTTGTCTCTTTCGGCCCCTACCACTACGGTGAGGTCCACCTCCGCCAAATGGAGGAACACAAGCACCGCGTGCTCCTCCACTTCCTCGAGCGGTCGGGGAAGACCCTCAAGCGCTTCCTTAGCTCCTTGAGAAAGGTGGCGCGGGACCTTGAGGAGATGTACGACACGCTAGACCTGAAGTGGAAGGAGGGCGGAGGGGGCCGGTTCCTGGAGCTGATGATGATGGACGGTTGCTTCATGCTCGAGATCATGAGAACCACGATAGAGGAGAAGCATGGCTACGCGCCCAACGACCCCATCTTCAGCACCTCCAGGCTGGCATACTTAAAGCCGTACATGAGACGAGACATGCTGATGCTGGAGAATCAGCTGCCGATGCTAGTGCTGTATGAGCTGGTCGCCATCGAGAGCGATTACACGATGGTTAGTTTCTTAGATTTCGCTCCCTTGTTAGAGAGGTTATTGCATGCACGCAAACCGCCTTTACTATGTTCACCTAAAAGTACATCTTGGTGATCTCACATCAACCTCACGTGGAATCCACCAAATTTAATGCTCCAAAAATGTTGGATGCATGGTTCGAGATCAATCAACAATTTCATTAGTAAATCTATCGATAAGAGAAAAAAGGAAAAGGGAAACATCTACCAAGTATATCTTAACTAATTACAAGAAATATATCAAATATTGTGCTAACTTATAAATCCTAACTAATGATGTTTGATATATCAAATATTAAACAAATAGGAAAGTAAAATTTTAGCAAATCTTCTCTAATACTCCCTCTCAAGTAGCCGCATGGAGGTCACAAATGCCCAACGTGCTAACGAAATATGTAAACCAATCTTGACTCGATGTCTTGGTAAAAATGTTTGCCTGTTGAAGTCTAGTGGGTACGTGCTCAATTTTAATGGCCTCGGACTGTGTGTGCTCTAGAACAAAGTGGCCGTCAATCCCAATATGCTTTGTTCAATTGTGAAATGCTGCAATGTGTGAGGTGGCATGGCTATCGCAATAAAGACCCGTCTGTTTGTCGTGCAATAACCTAAGGGAGGCAAGTAAGTGTGCAACCAAATCAATTCACTAGTGGTAGTTGCCATAGCATGATATTTAACTTCAGCAGAATATCAAGAAACTGTGATGTGCTTCTTGGTTCTCCAAGACACTGGACAACCACTGAGCATGACAAAGTAACAAGTAATCGAATGCCGAGTGTCAAGCGAAATGAAGTCAAGAATGGCAACAAAATCTCTTGTCCTGGGTTTTTCTTGAGATATTTAAAAACTTGTGTAGCGGATTTCCAATGCTACTCCTTCGGATGTTGCATCAACTGAAAAAACTATGTGGACGAAATAACATAATTTAGGTTGAGTGCTATGATAAAAATTAACAAAGATTTTATAAATCTCTGATTTTTCCTTCATCAGATAGATCCAAATTGCTCGACTATATTTATCGTCGGCACAAATTTTACACAGACATTGCTTAACGGAAAAGGAAAAGGTAAATTTTCCAAATATTATTTAACTAATTATACGAGATATGTTATGCTAACTTATAAATCCTTACTAACGATAACAGAAGCACTGTAAGGAAAGTAAATCTTTAGCCAATCTTTTCTAATAATTACCTCTATGGGAGACTTTTTCTTTTTTCCTTTTAAGCCAGCAGTATCGACGCGACAACAATCTTGTATCCAATGCTCTGACTTTACTGGAACAACACAGGACGACGAATACGTCAACAAGCTCGTCCTCAAGTTCTGCTCCCCCAGCTTGGGCATCACAAGGATGGGCATGGGCAAATGCCTGCATGTCGTGGACGTCTTCAGGAAGGGCCTGCTGATGGACAACGAGAAGGTCCGGTACGAGCCGGAAAATGTAGGGCTTGAGGCCACTGTGGAGACCAAGCAGATAATCCGGTCGGCCACTGAGCTCAACGAGACTGGGATCCAGTTCAAGAAGAGCCCGACCAGCAGTCTCAAGGACATCTCCTTTGCCAGAGGGGTCCTGAGGCTCCCCGTTATCAAGGTGGATGACACCACCGAGTCCGTGTTCCTCAACCTCATGACTTTCGAGCGTTTGTACATCGAGGCTGGGAACGAGATCACAGCCTACATCACCTTCATGGACAACATCATCAACAGTGAACAGGATGTTGCGCTGCTTCATGCCCAAGGCATCATCCAGAATGGCGTTGGAAGCGACAAGGCGGTGGCCAAGCTAATCAACTCTCTGTGCAAGGAAGTGCCGCTCACATCCAACAAAAGCCTTGATATTGTGCAAAAGAACATCAGTAAGTACTGCGCGAGGCCCTGGCACAAGTGGAGGGCTAATCTCAACCACTCCTACTTCAAGAGTCCTTGGTCTATATTGTCTCTCATCGCCGCCATCTTCCTCTTCGCGCTCACTGCAGTGCAGACTGTATATTCCGTGCTCAGCTACTATTGAACCCTCCCGTTGCCTCTGGTTAATAATTTCTTTTTTCCATTTTTAAGTTTTTCTCCTGATGGCTGATGCTTGATGATTATCTCTCGATTGGTTGTTGATTGTTATCGTGAATGATTTTCCTCCTATTTCCAGTTGTGCTTATTTCCCTCTCTATATGTTTCGAACGATGGACATTTGGCTGTTCATATATCATTATCAGATGATGATTCTCTTGTTTCAGTCTTCTTCATTTTTGTCCAATTTGGATAGGTAGTCTGACGGATAATCAAGTTTTAGGCAAATGAAATCTTCCATTAAAAAATTTTCTTGTTGATTAAATTTTGTTGAAGTTGTTCCAGAAAAACCAAGAGTCTACAAAGTTTCTAGATCTATTGTAAGTAGTTAAAGTATGTGGTTCAAGCTTAGGTAGTAGTTAGAAGTAATGGCTAAAAATCTGTTCATCATGAAATATGCAGCAAATTTATCTGTTTGTGACAGAGATTCTTAGCAGAAGAGTCGATTAGGAAGGACTATAAAAAAGGCTTCATGCTCGTTCATTCATGTCGAGATCAACTACAGCTCCATAAATCCCTGGTACCAAACATTTTAATAATACAAGCAGCTCCAAAAGCTCCTTGCTTTGTTCCTCTGCCGAGTAAATCCCACAGACACACACACTTGCTCTTTAACACCAAAAACTAACAGTGGTATCGTTCGATTGGTATTGGACATGAGTTCTCTCTACCCGCTACCAAAATCACCCACCCTAATAACCGACACCAAAACAAGGACCGACTCTTATCTCCCTACCGTTCCTGCTTTCGATAAAATAACTATATTTACTGGAGCATTAACATGACTACTTTTTTTATGGCACAAGATTTATGCAACATTGCGGAGAAAGGATATGCAGTTCCGTGATGCAAGCTTCCGGGCTCCAGCAGAGCAACTACAAAAAGTTGCAAGCGCCATATATTTCATCCAACAAAAAGTTCAGATTGGGGCACAGACCACAAAAACGTGTTCTAAAATAATGCGGAAGCCAAAGAATGTATACAATTAAATAATGCAAGAAAACAAAATCACTAAAATTAAACAAGGAACAACAAGGAAAGATTTACGTGATTCGGTCCGACCATCGGCAGCTTATCCGCAGGGAGAGCTGGCCATAAATAATCAACTAATCAATCGGAGAATTACAGAGTTAAAATCACTCACAACACTCAAGTGTTTTTCTGTCCAAAATTATACTCAAATACATAACCTTTAGCCTCACGTAATTGCTCGATAGACAAATCACAAAGAACTTGATACATTCGCGTCTTCACGAAGAAAACGCCTCAATTGGATGTTGATCTCTACGCAAACTTCACCCGATGTTCAGATCTCCTTTGTGCCCCAACGAAAAGAGAACTCCACTTCAAGGCTTGAAGAAGTCAACGGCACAGACAGCCCCACACAAATCCACGTTTCTCTCCTCTTCCAACGAGCACCGGCATGTATTTTTTTGGGGGGCTATAAGGAGTCTAGTTATGTGCGGCTTGAATAAGATTACAGCAACAAACTATCCGAGTTCTGATCCTAATAGGATAAGTGTGCTGAGCTTTAATCTAACAAATTCGGTTTAGCAAGCTGATCTCATCCTCTATTCAGATCAGCTTTGTATACTAATTCGATCATTTTCATATACGGCATTAAACTCGTAATATAATGTGACAACATACTAAAAGAAGAGTTTCATGATGCAACAAAGGCACGCATCAGGAGAATTCACTTTCTTCAAAATGCTGAAATAAACAATCTTGATACCCTCAAACAATAATGTGGAAGATTAAAAGGACGATTGAATCAAATAAGGGCTAATGGAGATGATATCATGGTAGTAGAAAAAATATTTGTGACACTTATTAGAGAATAAAGTCCTATTGTCACCTCTGTAGAAGAATTTAAGGATTTAAAAACCATGGTAGTGAGTGAATTAATTGACTCTCTAGAGGTGTACTGAAAAAAAAAAGGACTAATGTGACAAGATGGAGATTGCAGCAAAAACAGAGCACAACAGGGCATAAACACGGATCTCACGAAGAAATCCTCTCTCAAAGATTTTTTAAGTTCCATCGTCGTTGATCCTTCTCCATCACTCTCTAGATGTTGTCGCCACCATCAATTGACACTATTTGTTGCTTCCAAGTCTTGTGGCCCGTGCTCTCTTCTCCCCCCCGTTTTTTTTATCCAAATGTTCGAAGTTTTCTGTGCTTGCTCGATCCTTCTTTGCCAGCGCCAATCACGCGTGATGTTTTGCTTCAAACCATGCCGCCTCTAGTTAGAAATTCTGACAAGAAATATTATGTGGCTTTTTTTAATTATATTTTAATGCCTAAGTGGCTTTTCCATTAAAAAACAGAGTCCACGTGGACCATGAGGTGACCTTTAATCACAAAATGACCCTTTAAGGCAATTTCCTCTCTCTCTCTCGTTCTCTTTGCTCTCTCTTTCTCTCTCATTCAATCTTTGTTTGACCACTTTGAAGCAGATGTTGCGGTTTGAAGGGTAGCCTTGTTCTTGAGTACCTTAGGTTGGAAAGATGGCGAGAAAATATTATGTGGGTTTTACCCTTCACGTAGGCGAAGGGTAAGACCATTCAAAAGTCGACATGTGGCTCCACGTAGGCGACGGGGTCAGAGGTTCAAAATTTGCGCAGCGTGCTCCCAAGTCCAATTCGTGCTGTGGAAAGAGCAGCAAATCACTAAACACAGCACAAAAATTCATCCATTGAGCAGATTCAATGGTCAGAAAGAGAGACTCATTTCAAAATCTAAATCATCAAAAAACTCTTTGAAATTTCTATATATTGTAGATATGGATGTCCTTTAAAACTTTCATGAAAGAAGTATGGTTAAATTTGAAAGGGAAAATTTTATAAAAATTCGAGAGTCACTCCCTACCATTAATGAGCTTATAACTCACCCTCTCTTAATTTGTAACCATCCAAAATTTCATGATTACATTTCAAGAGTAAAACTAATGGTCCCAAGTGTCCTACTTAGTCATCATGCATTAATAGGCTACCTTCCAAGAACATTAAATACACCATGAGAATTATCAAGTTAGAATGCCATCTCTTTGGGCGAGAGTTAATTGAGTCCAACCACCATCAATCACCTTATTTGGCTCGAGGTTCATGCCTAAGCCATGCCTAAACAAAGCCAAACACAACCCGGCTTGATTGGCCAAACCGAGTTCGAAATTCCCTTTATTGAGAAAAATGGGTCACAGATGGGTTTGCTGGCTAAGTCTTGGCCCAAATCGATTGGTCCTCTGACCAGTTTGTGGGCTAGCCCGTGGGTCAGTTCTACTTGGCCAGTCCTGTGGTTAATCCTTGGGCCAATCAATCAGTCGTATAGCCGATCTTGTGACTAGTCTAAGGTTCTGCACCACAACTCTTGGTCAGTCCAAAATTGAACCACATTGAGTTTATTCAATCCATGGTTGATTATCGATTGTCATGTAATCATGTGGGATCAAACGATCCATTTGAACTCATGGTCGCATTGGATCAATTCATGGTTGGCCATAACCAGTACAATGGTCGGGCGGAATCACTCGCAACCAGTGCATTGACTAGGTGGAATCGAGCCATGATTGTCCGCCAATCCATGATGGTACATGATCATCCCACGACCGATCCTTATGATCGAATAATCTTTCCATGATTGAATACTCTATAATTAGACCTTGGGTCACCAATCCCTGAACGGCCAATTGACTCATGACCAGCCTTCGAGCCGGCTCATGGCCAAGTCTTGCCCTTGATGTATCGGGCTTTGGCCTACTAGTCGGGGCCAAAATAGGGGTTGAAATTGAGGATGTTACATTATCAATATTATCACACTTGAATTCCTCGTTGAAGAATGCCCCGTACCAACGCTTCAATTCTGTTTGGAATAGTATAGTAAAACCCTCATTTGTCAACTGAAGTAGTCATTCTTTAGCCATCCTGAAGTCAGCCATGTTCGTGGTCTTTACTAACTGCCAAAATTGTTATTGCAGCTTATCCCCTTTATAGGTCTTTGCTCAATTTTCATATATGTATCACGCACACATTCGATGTTTGGTATAGGGTAATAGCTCAACTACTGCCGAAACCAATCTCTACACTAATTTAAAATAAGAAATGTAAGCAAATAACATATTGATATTGAAAAGCAAACAATTGACCAGATTTTTCAAAAAGCAAGCATTACCTTTTGTTGGTCACTCATGAACGTCCGCCATTCCCTATTTATTATCTCCAAGTCAGTCATAAGATTTTTCAGGAATCAGGATCAATTGTCTTTGTTCTCTATCCTCACAATAGCCTAAGTCAGTGGAAACATTTGATTATTCACGTCTCTTCCAATCGCGGCTAGCAATTCTCCCCTACACAAGCCCTTCAAGAATAGCCATCAAATCCTATAATCCCTCTACAACTAGCTAAAAATCACCGTCTGCATGCATCAAAGCACACGTATAACTTATCGAAGTTGTCTCACTATTAGGAAATGGCCTCTTCATGACCTCTACATACACTTTACTTAAAGAGTTTTGTAGCATACACTCCCAAGCATAATCTCACACTAGCCTATATTCCTTGCTATACTGACCAATGAGTATCTTCATCACCTTTTGCTTTGATCTTTTACATTAATTTCTAGATATATTGATACTTACACGCTCCTTCACCAGCATTTTGAACTCAATACTCTTCATCTCGAGCATCATCTTAATTAGATCAAAGAAATGCTTGGACAATCATGTACTTGTTACCCTTTTATTTTTAAAATTAATGGAACAAGTATGTTCATTTTGGTAGGCTCTAATCTGGAAATACCTACTCCTCCTAACAAACGAGCCATAAATCTTCCATGGACAATTTTTCCGTAAACACTTAGCTCTTACAGTGGTCTTAGTGTTTCTAATGAAATCAATAGTCCTTTGTGCAGTAATAGAGTTCTTTAGTATAACTAACCTAAATTGTTTCACATCTTGAAATTTCATACCTACTAACAAAGTAGGAGAGGCAATAGATGTATCATAGGAAGGAAACATACTTTTTCTTCTATGCACAGCTCCTTGATCTTCTTCAAGTTTGTCCTGAGAAGTAGCATTCTTGACGTTTTCTTCATTATCAATCTCCTCGCAAGCAACATCAGCATTTGCAAGGCTTTCGACCCTGTTTGGAACTTCATCAGTTACCTGCAAAGCTACAAATCTATCTGATAAAAACTCTCATTGCTTTTTCCTTGACTATGCAAACTTCGTGCCACCGTCATCACTTAAGAAATTTTCAACAGGCAACCCTTAATCGTTATCATCACTAGATTCAGCTACTTCCCAATTTAGTGATTGTGTCATCACCTATGTCATCATCACTTTGGTGAACTATATCTGCGCACCTCTCCTCCCTATCTTGTCTATCATACCCTCCTTCATCCTTAACATCAATATTAGCTTGAATACTATCTTCCCCTTCTATTACTTGGTTTTTCTCTACGTCGTTATCTTTCACCTCTTTGCCATGAAGATAATGGTACAAGACATCTCTAAAATCATTATCATTTTCTAAACTTCTTAAACCATCTCTCAAGCCCTTTTTAGTAACATAATACAGCAACTTATGTACTTTACAAGACAAATAGGTCACTATATCCCTAATAAATCCAATATATGATGTATTCTTTATATCGACAAAGATAGTGCCCTCATTTCCCCTTTATACTCTCACTCATTCTCCTCAATCGCAAAATCCTCATCATAGCAAATAATGACAGTAACATAATCCTTATCATGAGTCATTTCTACAACTAAGGAGAAAAAATAATTAACTTTTGGAACCATATCCACAAAAGACAACAGACAATTGCACATAAAAGTCCCCACACTCTCATAAATTTGAAAAGGGAAGAAATGCATATGTTAGACCATTTACTAGAAAGATGCCTTCTACGACAAATAGAGGTTCCCACATTGGCAATATGGCCCCACACAATAGCCACTTTGATTACATTGCCTTCCCTTAAAATATTAATTCCGAACCCAAAATCACCTTCACATATCACATTTCACATTTAACCCTTAAAAATTGCCTTCACACATCACAATACCACATATGAGCTCTAAATCATACATCACAGTAGCATAAGACCCCTAATTTTCCCTCCGTCGAGCCCTCAATTTCGAGGTTGAAGCTTAAATTGCCAATCCAAACCCCGTTAGGGTTCCAGCACTACATTTGAGTCCTATATCTCACATCAAAATACCATGCGAGCCCTATATTTCCCGGCCAACCCCCACATTCCCCAACCAAGCCCCAAATTTCCTATTGAAGCCCTAAGAGACAAGTCCAAGCCCTAATTTCACCATCGGGGAGAGGGTAGAGAGAACCAACCTGGGTGAGCGACAATGGTGAGTGGTGATGGCGAGCAACGACGATGACCGATGACGGCGAGCAATGACTGCCTCAATGAGTATGAATGATGACCGTAAATGGCGACGGAGAGAAGGGCATTAGATATGGTATGAATGTGAGTATGAACAAAGAGGAGTGGCGACGGCCAAATGTGGTTAAGTAAAAAAATAAGGTAAACAACATTTAGCACCAAGGAAAAACAATGTCATTTAGGTCGATCAAGTTAGCATGGATAGGGTGACGTCGTTTCCATCATCCACGTGTACTCTTTTTTTCTAAAATAAAGAAAAAATTGCCACTTCAGTAAAGCATGTTGTTGGAAAATGCCACGTATGCAATTCGCCAGATTTTCTTGCCCATGGTGCTTAACTGATTCATTTTGCTTCGATTTTGACACTAAATATCATTTTCCTAACTTTTGGCACTTAAATGTCCCTTGTGCCAAGTTTTGGCACTTCAAGTGTTTGGCACTAAAACTACTGTCATACTATGGGCACTTAACAATACATCTTGGTCATTTCACTCTACAAGGGATCCATCAAATCTAATGCTCCAAACGCACTGGATGCATGGTTCTAGATCAACCGACAATTTGATGATTAAACCAACCACCGCCATTAGAAACTTTATTTTTCTCCCCATTTTACGCAAGTAGTATTGATCCAACCACAATCTCGAATTCAATGTACTGACTTTACTCCAACAACACGGGGGACAAATCCGTCAACGGGCTCATCCTCAAGTTCTACTCCCCCAACAAGGGCATCATAAGGATAAGCAAATGCCTACACATCCTAGACATATTCAGGAAATGCATGCTGATGGAACTCGAGAAGAAGGACGAGGTGGTGAGCGATTACAGTTTGGGGACTATCAAATTGGCCTCGACCACCAAGCTTGGTGAGCATGGGATCAAGTTCAAGAGGAGTGAGATCGGTAGCCTTAAGGACATCTCCTTTGTAGGTGGGGTCCTGACGCTCCTTGGGATTTGGGTGGCAGAAGTTACCATGTCCAAGTTCCTCAACCTCATTGTGTTCGAGCACCTCCATGTCAGGGCTGGGAACGAGGTGATGTCCTACATCTACTGCATGGACCAAATAATCATCAACGGGCAGGACATCGCGCTGCTCTGCACCCAAAGTATCATCTTGAATTTCCTATAGAGCGATGAGGTGGTAGCCAAGATGTTTAGCTCATTGGTTAAGCGTGTGGTGCTTGACCTCAATTGCAACCTCATTGAGGTGATTGAGAAGGTCAATAGGTACTGTAATATTCCTAGGAACATGTGGAGGGCTTATTTCATCCACACCTACTTGAGGAATCCTTGGGTTACATTGTCTCTCATTGTTGCCATCTTCCTCTTTACGCTCATCACAATTCAAACTATATATTCCATGCTTAGCTATCACAAATGAACACTTTGCCTCTCAGAACAATAAATACTCTCTATTTTCCACTTTTTTTTGGTTTTTCTCCTGATGACGGATGCTCGATCATCATCTCTTGATCGGTTTGTTCATTGTTGTTATGAATGATTTTCCCTCCTACTTTCAGTCATGTTCATATCCTTCTTTGAATGTTTTGAATAATGGACATTTTTATTTGACATTATAGAATGATTATTGTCTTGTATCAGTCTCCTTCATTTCGTCCAAGTTGAATCAAGAAGGGTGAAAGATGATCAAGTTTTAGGAAAATGAAATCTTACTTTGCAACATTTCTTCTTGATTAAATTTGTTAAGTTGCAAGGATTTAATTGAGAAAACAAATACATCCTTCAAAGTCATCTCTAATCACCATTTGCTTCAAACATTCTAAAAGAGCAAAAGTGTTTGATCTTAATCTCAAAATATAATCTGTTGAAATGATTTCCATTGTATAAAAATATTACAAAGTATTACACTTTTTAAGGAAACAATACAACAATGGAAATTATGAATGAAAAGATCCTTCTATTACAAGAGTTGTTCATCCCTTGATTTTAGTATATTTAAGAATCTGCTTGTGATTTTGATTGATATTTCCACATTATTCTTCCTTGATTGATAAATTAGTGCCTTTAAATTCCCCTCAAATTGGGAATGGGACAATGCCAAATTCTCAATTTGCCACATAAGTTTCCAAATGCATTTCTAGATAGTGACTTTGCAAAGAGATCAACAATCCAATGCACAATCGGAGCATACTTAGTCACGAGTTCCACTTCCACAAACCACTTTTTTCTTGCGCATAACGATAATTTTGACATCCCTAGCATGTCACAGCTATCATAGTTACTAAAGTCTTTTCACTGTTTAAGCATGCAAAAGCATGTACAGTTAAAGAACAACTAGAACATATAAAATTTCAAAGGAACACACACGGAAATGCAAACTGCATTATCCAAAATGTACCACTACTCCGTACCACATCCAAAAGCTCCAATAGCTACATTAGCTCGACCTAGATACTGCTACATGTGTACTATTTCATCTGCCTTCTACCCACGATACATTCAAAATCTTGGAGGGTCTTCTCAAAATGCTACTTATCTAAGAATTAATAATCAACCACGAGTCAGCACAAAGCTCGACAAGCAAACTACTAGCCTGTTTATACCACATAAGTCAATAATAGCACATACAAGGAGGTTTAAATATAAAAGACAGAAGATCATTACGATATCAACTTGCTTGAGATTTTTTCTCAAAATCAAGATAGCAAATAGAAAACATTTTCTTGAAAACAGTAACCTAGTTAAGCTTAAATGAAATATGGAGATGCAATTGATCATCTTTACTATGAATTGACTGCCACCATCTTTTGGGGAGCCCTGTCACGCCCCGAACCTCGAGCACGCGCACATCCCTCGGTGGTCGATAAAATTTTGCGACGTTCCCAGGACTTGTCGCCGACCCTTTTCAATTTATTGCACATGCGGAAGCAAATTAACTAATCCCCGACAACGACATACATGGGATAGAAAAGCGAGGACAACCAATTTCAAATCAAATACACTTTTATAAACACTTCAAGCTTATACGAAGGTCTATGTCAAAAAGAACTACTGAGCCACCTATGCTCCTGACCCTTCCGCTTCAAGCTCCTGGCTCTTCACACTAGGGACTTGAAAATGGTTATTCAATAACCAGTGAGATATAAATCTCAGCGAGTTTCACCCCTAAACCCCGGTTAGTACACCAACTCGACTCGAGGTATCTATCAAGAACTACCCCACCACAAGTAACAACCAACAGTCGATTCGCATACAACCTTACCTGGTATGCCATACCCTGCACGTTATAACTCAGCATGATACACACAAAGCACATGACCATTAGATGATGCAGTTCATCAATCACACACGAGTCGCATCATAAGCGATCTCACCTGGCCATTGCCACACCCTGCACATTATCGATTCATGTGTGCATACCATAAACGATGTGATTCACTCATGCATATAATTAATGCATATAACAATTTCACACATCAATGTATCAATTCAGATCGAGTCATCGATCAATCGACTCAGTCGATTACATGTCACCACGACCTTTTTCCTCGGTCTGTACAATCAATACTATCTATAAGTCTGACCATGGTCCAGGACTGCTCACTCTAAGCCGACAAAGTGTCTTTTGCTCGCGCTAGGCGACATATCACCCGTAGGTTGATATAGTACACTAGTATATCGCTCTCGCTAAGCGACATATCGAGCCCGTAGGATGATATAGTATACTATCCCGACCATTCCCGGTCGTCTCCCTTATTCAGTCTCAAATCTACTCACGGCTCCACGAGCACGGTCTACCAAATTTCTTGGCAACAATTTACGGTCCAAAGGACACAACCTATCTTTAGGTGGCAAATTACGGCCCAGTGGGCGCGACCTTTAATAGGTGGCAGGTTACGGCCTTATCAGGCGCGACCCTTATCGGGTGGCAAATTACGGCCCAGTGGGCGCGACCTTTAATAGGTGGCAGGTTACGGCCTTATCAGGCGCGACCCTTATCGGGTGGCAAATTACGGCCCAACGGGCGCGACCGATTCCAAATTCGGTGGCAGAACTCGACCCCAATGGCATAATTTAGGTTAAGTGGTCATCACGGTCCCACTAACTTTAACAGCCCACAAATCCATTTTGGCGTTGTAAACCGACGCCCGGTATTTTCTAATTAAAATACCTATATTTCACAATCGTCACACAATTACACCATTCAACAATCAATTCATGCGGATGCCCATGCATTTACACATCCATTCACTTCATAAAATCAACACACATGAATTTAGACAACTTTTCGCATTCGGATGAACGGTGCACGTGAACAGTGCACATGAATAGTACTTTGTGAACAGTACTCGTGAACAGTGCGCATGAACAGTATTTTGTGAATAGTGTCGCGTGAACAGTAAATTTCCAGAATTCAATAAACAATAAATTATATTCAAAAATCATTAAGACAATGATTAAATTAAGGAAACCAATCAATTAAGATAAACATGCTTAATTAACCACATAAACCACATTAAGCAAATAAAACAAGATTAAGCTAAACTAATCGATCCATTAATCTAACCACCTATCTTAGGACTAATACAAATTAATTAAAATCACTTAAACTAGAATTAAATCTAACTAAACAAACCCTAAGCAAGTTTAGGCACTAATCGAAGGATTAGGAGCTAAACTCACCCGTTAAGCGGGCCGGAGACACCGACGCGGCGGCGACAACGGTGGCTACGCACCGGAACCTCTACCACGACGATCCAAGGCGGTCCCAAGCTCAACACAGCAACCACAGCTCGAACTCCCACTGAACTTCTGAAAAACAGCCCTGCCGGAGAAGAAAACAAGTTGAACGGCTTGGCCGGAGCTCCGGCGAGGGGTTTGGTCGACAACCAGCGGCTCCCGGGGGTCTTGGGAATCTTGCTGGAGGTTAGGATGGGCAAAGGAACGGCTGGAATGGGAGAAAAATGCCCGAAAACGCGAAACAGTGCAGGCTGCAGGCGGACCGACGGACCGGCGACCGGCGGCTTGCGACGGCCGTACAGGACGGAACGCAGCTCCGTTCGGGACGAAATCAGGCTCGTTGGAACGGTCTGTCTCTCCCGGTCATGTTGATAGGTCGCTCGTTCTCTGATTCATCCGGGAAGACCACTTTTGACTCGATTCTTCACCGAAGGGTCAGCTGGAGCAGAAACTGGAGGAGGGAAAACGAGGGAGAGAGGAGCTCGTCCCTTTGGAGGCCGAATGGGGAGAGAGAGAGTGATGGGAGAGCTGTTGCACTCATTAAAGCCATTAAATGGCCACTTCAATTCCCCATGTATGACATCATCTTTCTCTCTTCTCTTTGCCCTTATCCACAAGCTCTAGGGGGCATTTTTGGTCATTTCACCTTGCACAAATTACAAATATGACCTTGGGCTGAAATTGGTGGATGGGCCTAAGGATTGGGTTTGGCCATGAATAGGAATGGGCTTAGGAATTTGTTGGGCTTGAAATGGCCAAGAATTGGCCCATGGCTTAAAAGATGAATAGTTGATTTAGGCCCAATGGGCTCATTTGATTTTTCTTAGGCCCACCATGGTGACTTTCCACCTTGGGCCTAGGCCCACACTAGCTTGGCCCAGCCCACGTCCTCTCGTCCGAGACTCACTTCTCCTGTCCGAAAATCCCTTTTCAACCGGCCGGTTTAACCGGGCGCCGTCGACCTGCTTGAAGCAGCCTTTCATCCAAAGTCCGTCCTGACATTCCCGATAATTCAAGTCTAGTCCTAAGTTCTCTTGCCATGTCAATTTCGCCCTAATGTCATTTTGGTTATAACTCAGACTGACGGGCGGCTCAGAGGATTCACGCGTAATCGACTCGTGCCAAACCACGTTCAAGACATCTCGACTCATGGACGTCCTTGACCGCATGAAATTACGGGAGGATAGATTCTTATTTCAAAGTACACGATCACTAAGGATCGACATAGGGTCGTTCGTGGGTTCGATAACGGTAAACGGAATCACCCGTCGTTCCATTATGTTCTGTCCACGAATCGACTTCTAGTCGTCCGTAGAATCGGCCTGCCTATCTACAGGATCATCCTCACGCAAGTCTCACGGTCAAGTCGTTTTCCCAGGTCGAGTCCTTTAGCCGTACGAGTTCTGTCCTCATTAGCCCTTCCCCTCAAGGTCAGTATCTCATGAGTGATCAATTCTGAGTGAGATCAACCAACAATGCATTGACGAAATTCACATTCATCCATCCTTCAGAGGACTCGAATTTCAGGATGTCACAAGCCCTGTTACTTTTAGGCATCTCGCACCCATCCGGCATCGCGAGAACATCTGAGGGACTCATATTACACCCCCCACACATCCAAAGGAACCCAATTACTCCTCCAGGTATCCCTACTGCAACTCGGGACATCATCATCCTATGGACTAACAATATTCCCAAATCACACGCTGATCTCATGATACAACAATTCCATAATTCAATTTGAACATGCCGTTCGTCCAATGAGTTAAAACACAGGGACCGACTCAATTTCACAATCATCAATCCTTTGCCCATTTCAAAATTCAAGAAATGATGTAAGCTGGTTAATTATTAGTATCCACCCAGAAGATAGATGCAAAAAAGAAAGGAATTTCCGAAGTCCCAAATTTAATCAAAAAAGTAGCTTGCCTATCCTTAGAAATCAGTGGCATTTACCAAACCATTTTGTTGGAAAAATCACGAAACTTTAACATGCCATGAATGAGGCTCCAAACATTTTTCGTGAAGGACTTGAGATCTGTTTTAGCTTGTACTAGTCCCAATAATTTTCCAAAGTTCCGGTTAGAACGGAGCACAAATCCATATTGTAGTTGGGTCAAGAAATCGCATTTTAGACATCTAAATGATCTCCAAAAATGATGGAAAAATTCCACATTATAGTCTAATATATGGTTAAAACTTTTATGAAGGATACTTGTCCAAATTGTTTCTCAAAAATTTGGTAGCAAAATAGAAACTGAGCAAAGCTTCATAAATGGCTTACAAAAACAATTTCAGACCCAACTTGTTTTTGAAATATATTTTGTACATACAAAGTCCAAAAAACTGAAATTTAAGTATGTCACAGAACAAGCAAAACACACAACTTTCATGAAGAAAGTCCTCCCAAATTTGAAACACAAAAATCGGTATAAAATTGGCAAAACCACCATGCACAATAAACTAACTTTAACATAATCACGCTCCCAGATTCTGTCCACAACTCGTGATATTCAAACTCAAATGAAGTTAAATCTCAGTGACCAGCATTTCAAAAACATATTAATATACCAAGGAACAAAATTATTAACACCACTTGCAACATGAACATCCTGAAACCGTTGATGAACATAATCAAACACTAATTTGATCAAGGTGACTAAAAACTTGAGGAAATTGACCTCGATGTATGGAAATTAACCTATGTAACATAAACTATAAGAATTATTGTGTGGCCCACATGATATTATTAATTGATAGTTTAATAAATACATAAATGCTAAAATATATTTGGCTATGAGAAGTTATGACTCTAATGAAATGGTACATTCCTCATTGGAAAGTTACCGTTTCTTCCAAAGAGATGCGACTCTCACGGAAATTAAAAGGCGCTTCTATGGAAGGCACCTCTTGATAGTATGTCTATATAAGAGTCCGGTCCTCTTTCCACCCACAACGTGAAACGTGAAGAAAAATTTATGTTGTATTCTATCCTCCATCAGATAGTAAATATTTAGGAGAAAATTGGTTAAGAGAAAGAAATCGGACTTCTATGTTTCTTTAGTTTTTCTACAATAATTATCTTCAAGGGCATTGTTATGGACAAATGTATGTCTTCATCCCTCATTGTGAAAATCGTGAATATCAGAGATCTTGTGTTTTTGTATTTCTGCATTATAGAATTATGTTATCGCTTATAATTGGTAGCAGAGCGTGATTTATGATCTCATGATTTTCCGATTATTGAAAAATTATGGTTTATGGATGAAGTTTGTCAAAAAATGATGATCCTTTTCACGTTATTGATGCTATTGAAATGATTTCAGAGGGGTTTTGCTGGAGGAAATCTGAATGATGAAAGAAAACAGGCAGATAAAATGGCAAAAAATGGAGAAAAATGGCTAACGGGCATGAAGGGATAAGGCAAGTAGATTCTACGTCTCCCACGTGTGTGTTGGACGGTCGAGCACATGGAATCCATGCGCCATATGCCCAGATGCGCACTAAAGGCCATGGCGCGTGGGAACCACGCACTCACAAATTTGGTGTGTGGCTCAAGCCATGTAAAAGAAATAATCCAAGATCATTTTCCCAAGTCATGAAATGTGAAAATTCAGAAATTAACTTAGGAATTGAAAATGATCCAAGTTCATTTTCTCAAGCCATAGAATGTGAAGATTCTAATGAGTGGTTTAATTCCATGAAAGAATAGTTAAAATTATGTATCAAGATCAAGTCTGGAACCTTCTTGAATTGTTTAAAGGATGTAAAAAAGTCAGGTGTAATTGGGTCTTAAAGACCAAGCACAACTGACAAGGCGATATTGAATGGTATAAGACTAGACTTATTGCTAAGAGTTTTACATAAAAAGAATGCATTGACTATAAGAAGACATTTTCACCAGTCTCCAGGAAAGACTCACTTAAAATCATTATAACTTTGGTGGCTGATTATGACTTAAAGTTATACCAAATGGATGTTAAAATTACCTTTCTTAATGTGAATTTAGAAGAAGATGTTTACATGAACCAACCCGAGGGCTTTTCAATTAAAGTATAGGAACACATGGTGTGTAAATTAAGGAAATCAGTATATGGACTTAAACAAGCTTCCTCACAATGGTATCTTAAGTTTAATGATACTATAACTTCATATGAATTTAAGATAAACACCATTGATCGGTGTATATATATGAAGGTCAGTAGGAGAAAGTTTATTTTTCTAATTTTATATGTTGATGATATTTTGCTTGCTGTTAATGACATTTATTTGTTATATGAAATCAAGAAATTTCTCTCTAAGAATTTTGAAATAAAGGATATGGGAGATGCAACTTATGTGATAAGAATAGAAATATTCCGTGATAAATCATAAGAATTGTTAGGGTTGTCTTAGAAAACCGACATTGAGAAAATTTTAGAGAGATTTGATATGGATAAATGTTCAGTGGGAGTAGTTCCAATTCAAAAAGATGACTAATTTAGCCTTACGCAATGTCCGAAAAGTGAATTGAAACAAGAACAATGAAAAGTATTCCTTACGCATTTGTTGTTGGAGCTTAGTGTATGCTCAAACTTATACTGGACCGGACATTAGTTTTGCTTTCAGAATGCTGGGCAGGAATCAGAGTGATCCTAGATAGGATCATTGGAAAGCTGTAAAAATAGTTCTCAGATACTTGCAAGGAACGAAAAATCTTATGCTCACTTATATAATATCCAATCATCTTGAGGTGTTGAATATTTAGATTCAGACCTAGTCGGATGTGTCAATACAAGGAAATCAACATTTAGTTATTTGTTTCTTCTGGCTGGAGGGGCAATATCATGGAAAAGTGCGAAGCAGTCAGTTATTACTGCATCAACTATAGAAGCTAAAATTTGTGACATGCTTTAAGGCCACTATTCACGAATTATGGCTGTTGAACTTTATTTCAAGGCTTGTGATTGCAACACTATTGCCGAGCCACTGAAAATTTATTGTGATAACTCTGCGGTAGTTTTTTTTTATCAAATAACGACAAGTATTCTAAGGGTGCTAAGCATATATAAATCAAATACTTGTCTATTAAAGAAGAAGTTCAGAAACATAAAGTGTTAATTGAGCACATTAACACACTTGGTTGAATTTGTGGCATGCTTTGAGGTCACTACTCATAGATTATGGTTGCGGAACTTTATTTCAGGGCTTGCGATTGTCGATAGTATTGCCAAGCAGCTGAAAATTTATTATAATAACTCCACAGTAGTTTTTGTCTAAAAGAACTTCAAGTATTCTAAGAGTGCTAAGCATATAGAAATCTAATACTTGTCTATTAAAGAAGAAGTTCAGAAATAGAGAATGTCAATTGAGCATATTAGCACCAACCTTATGATAGCAGATCCCTTAACAAAAAGACTGTTGTCCAAAACATTTAATGAACATATTGAAATGATGGGCACTATTGGACGTCATTAATGATTGTATTATCATACCATTAAGTTTATGTATTTGTAATATTTCCTCTTTTATATTTAATATACACTATGGAAATAGATGAATGTTAAACAGGATGGTCTTTGATGGAGACATTATGGTTGGACCATTATTATACTTCTCATCTACAGATCATGTTAAGTAGAGAGTTATCGTTGTAATACATGGAAGGGACTATGTAAATTAATGACATACAACTACCATGACTTGCATTAGTTTGCTTTACTTAATTGTAATTATTCTGTAATAGCTAATTTCAGGAAAGATTTTAGTATTATGTTGTTGTGCACATTATGGTCTTTATTAAACCATAAAAGGAAGGACATATAGGCCAAGTAGGAGAATGTAAGAATTATTGTGTGGCCCACATGATATTATTAATTGATGGTTTAATAAATATACAAATGCTAAAATATATTTTGGTATGAGAAGTTACGACTCTAATAAAAAGGTATAATCCTCATTGAGAAGTTATCGTTTCTTCCAAAGAGATGCGACTCTAAAAAAAAATTGTGTTAAAAAGATACTTTGATGGAAGGCACCTCTTAATAGTATGTATATATAGGAGTCTTGCCTTCCTAATAGTATGTATATATAGGAGTCTTGTCATCTCTCCACCACAACGTGAAACATGAGGAAAAACTTACGTTGTAGCCAATCCTCCATTAGACAGAATACATTAAGGGAAAAGTGGGTTAAGAGAAAAATATCGGATTTTGGCGTTTCTTCGGTTTTTTCGCAACAATTATGTCTAGAAAATCATGAAGATAAAATTATTCTATCACTTACATAAACCGGTATTAATTCACTTGCCTCAAGTCTTGGATGAGCATTGGCCGCAGTTCAGCAAGTCACGGCAACCTAGTAAGGTGACGCAAGCAGCGGAACGACTATGCAATCGACTAGCTGAATTGAGCGTCGTCGGTGATCGGACGGCATCGCTGTGGCGTCACGTATGAGCAGAGAGAAGTGAGGGAAAAACCGGTCGTTGTTCTGTAAGAGAATGAAAGGAGGGTCGCGCGAGAAGAAGAAATGAAATGCTGACTTCCCCCTTTCCTTCAATCTTTGTTTCCTCCACTGATGGAGTCGGTCAAATTTGTTGACTCCATAAATTTGGATGGACGACACGTGGGGCCATGTGGAAGCAAGGGACGAAATGGGAGGTGTCGTGATTGAAAGATGCCGTGGGAGTCGGCACTGTGGAGGGACGAAGACCAAGCGCTCGCAAGATGAAGGGGAAGACGTGGCTGTTGACCAGCTTGACTCAAATGAACTGAGACATGAGGAGGACGTGCCAATGGACGATGAGCTTAGGTGGAGGAGCGACAGTTCTTGTTCGTCCACGGTTTACGTTTGGTCTTCTCTCTCCTCCGTTTGGTTGACTCGGTGGCATTTAAAATGTGGCGGTGACGCGTTGCGGCAATGTCGAGTTGGCAGAGCGTGGTGTCTTGATGGCGACGAAGATGGGCTGAGATGGCAATTCTTGTGGTGGCGCGAGTGGTGCAGTCCGATGACAAGCTCGTCAATGTGGCGTGGGCCTTTAAGCATTCGAGGCTCGCTATTTTGTCGAGCTAAAATCCCGAATGTCACAATAATCTAATTTGATAAGTTTAGTTCTAGCATATAGCTTGGGATCAATTGACATATAAATGGCACTGATATTATCATAGAATAATATTGGTGGATTTGACAGATGAAGACATAAATCTATTAAAAGGAAAGATATCCTAGTAGTATCTGCAATTATCGATGTTGTACGGATGCTCAACCTCAGTACTAATTGGAGCAACCATTTGCTGCTTCTCAGCACTCCATGATATACAATTACTACAGGTACAAAATCCCGTAGTCGATCGTAGAGTCAAGCAACAATTTGTCCAATCTACAACATAAAAGGCATACAACACTATAGTTGGCTTGGACAAGATTCACATTTATCAATCTATCGTGCTATTGATATAGCGCAAAATGCACTTCACAATTTCAAAATGAGTCACGGTAGGCTAATGCATGAATTGACAGATAAAATTGATTGCATATGAAATATCTAGCATGTGATAGAAAGATATTGAAGAGTTCCGATGTACTTTGATATAGCGTGTGATCCAAAAATAATTTCGCTTTTGAGCTAAAATGAGATCTGATGGCTATAGGCATGGAAACTGACTTGCAGTCCTCCATTTGAACTCGTTTAAGAATTAACAAAACATATTGTTGCTGGCATAAATAAAGACAACCAAAAAATTATTCCAACCTCCACAACCAAAAAGTAATGTGACGGCCCCATGTCCTTCATTGCAAATTCAATGCTCAATGGAAATAAATCCATCATACGAGTTTGGTCATTACTGATGACAATCATGTCATCCACGTACAAAAGTAGAGCTAGAAACAAATTTTATAGATATACGAAACAAATTTTTCATTGGACCTTTAGAAAAATATGCAGCGACAGGGAAAGAAAAAAAATTAAAGAACAAATGTTCATATACTGACAAGGCTAATTTATAGTAACTTTTGTAATTATTACTAAGTATGATGTATCACATAATGGGATGAGATGCTCATACTTTTTAAAGTTTCTACATTGAGTCATGCAATATCAACTTTGCAGTCTCTAATCATCAAAGTGAGTTGGGATGCCTATGTTTGCCATCTTTGGTGCATTAGGAACCATATTAAAATGCTAGTACTACCACTTAGAGGGGGTGAATAGTTGTTAAAAAAATTAAGCAAATAAATGTAGAATAAATTAAGTTGCAAGCAAAGTTTGAGAAGGAGTCAAAGTCTGACTAAAAACATCTCCAGACTTCTGAAGTAAATTCAAACTTAAATAGAGATGGTTTAAAGTTTTGAGAAGTTCAGAAGAAGATTGCAATGAATAAAGCTAAAAAGAGTTAAGGGAAGAGAAAATTGTACACGAGATTTATAATAGTTCGGCTTAGATTAAGCCTACGCCTACTCTCTCACACTGATAGCCTCCTAGTTGTAATTCACTAAGAAGGACAATGGTTTGAGTGTGAACACTCAGTGGAAGATTTCTTTTCCTCTCACTAAGTCACTCTTCTTATGTTTTTCTCTTTTGAATACAATTTGTAAGCAACGATATTGAAGAACAAGTGGTTGGAAAGATTTCAAGCTTTGGAATTCAATTTTCACGCACTATCTCAAATGGACTAAATGATTTCCTTAAATACTCATCTACACCTTTCTAGCCGTTGGCATTCTCTAGAGGAATTTCTTCCAATCAATCCGATAGACAGAATCGATTAAGGAAATCTTGTAGCCATTTGAAGATTGAGATAAAAATCTGATGATTCTGGTCGCCCGTATAATCAGAATCTAGGTTTCCATAAATATATGCTTCCCAAAAAGGAACTTGTCTTTAAGATTGATTTTACTAATTCGTGATTGATTTCATCAATATATTTATAAAAGGTAAGTGAGATTCTTCGCTAGAAAGCTAGATATTAAAGATAAATCTCTATAACATTCATACTGACTCCTTATCGTAAGATCAATAATCCTGAGTCTGATTATATCTTCGTTCTGGACTTAGTTTTAGTTTGGATCACGTCAGAATGGCTAAGACTTCTGGAATAAATAACTTTGATTAGAGTCTGCAATATGACTACAAAAGTCTAGTATTCTTCAAAATAAGAATAAAAAAGTTTTGTCAATTTCAAAATCTTATGTGAGTTTTCTCAACACTATAAACTACATAATGACTCGTCTATAGTTGATTTCTCACTCTGTTAATGTTAAGGCTATTGTTAAACTTGGATTGTGGTCTTTGCCGGGAAAAGTGCTAAAAAAATCCTAAACCTTTTGTATTTATGCCAATTTAGTCATAAACCTTTTTTTGGTGCTAATTAAGTCCTAAACATTTTTACGTTGTGCCAATTCAGTCCTTTTCGGCCAATTTTGGCCGGATTTTATTGATTGGATGCCGGCCGGCTGACGTGGCTTGATTGGCGCTAACGTGGGCAAATTTTAATAATATTTAATATTTTTGAATTTATTTTTATTTTTTCCTTCTCCTCCTTCTTCCTCCAGCCGATCACCGGACCTCAACGACCGGCCAGAGGCGACGGTCAGCGAGGTCAAGGTCGACCTCATCGGCCACCTCGCCGTGGCCGCGAGGGCAGCCTCACCGGCTCGGCGCGAGGCCGCCTCGAGGCTCGGGCGGTGAGGCTCGCCCTCGCCAGATCCGGGAGGGTCGAGCCTTGCCCATGGCCGGTGAGGGCGAGCCCCGCCAGCGGTGCGCGAGGCCAGCTCAAGGCCGCCCAAGCTGGCCTCGCGCCGGGCTGGTGGGGCTCGAGGGCGGCCTCGCGGCCACCTAGTGAGGTGGCCAAGTTGACCTCGCCGGCCGTCACCTCTGGCCGGTTTCGAGGTCGACCGGAGGAAGAAGGAGGAGAAGGAAAAAATAATAATAAAATAAAAAAAAAAAAATTCAAAAAAAAAATTAAAATATTATTAAAAGTTATCCACGTTAGCACCAATCGGCCACGTCAGCCGGTCGCCATCTAGTCAGCAAAATCTAGCCAAAATTGGCTGGAAATGACTAAATTAGCACAATGTAAAAAGGTTTAGGATTTAATTGGCACCAAAAAAAGGTTTAGGACTAAATTGGCACAAATGCAAAATGTTTAGGACTTTTTTAACACTTTTCCCGGTCTTTGCCTTTTTTGTCTAATCGTATCACCAGTAATGCACACAGAGCTGTCTATAATGTAGGTATTTTGATATATATTCTAGACATTCCATTACCATTTGTACACCTTAAGTGACCTCAATTATGTGCAAGGCAACCCCTTTATTGTCTCATGCCTACTCCTGAATACTGTAGTTGTTTCCGAATCATTTTCGACAGGTGAGGGGACGAAGGGTCTCCTTCTGTCTCGCCCTGTCGTTGCTGTTGAGGAACATTCCAGAAAACAAATATCTGGGACCAAAATCAGTTCACTACACAGACTCAGTCCGTTATTAGTAACGCTTTATAAAGGATAGAAACCGCACTCGCTCAATCGAATCGAAGCAAATATGGCATGTTTTTCACGTCCCCAACATCATTGGTTGGGAAATCACATGCCTCGATGTCAGATCAAATTATTTATCAACAGATTCAAACACCTTTCCTAATGCCAAAGAGCTGCAAAATCCGAAGATTCAAAATATGAGCGACTTAGTCGACTTGAAGGATCCACAGAAATACAAGTTTATGGTTACAAATACATGATTTAATGAAGGGACTCATGTTAAAACTTCCCGGAACTTCACTCATCAGATTTTACACGATGTCCACTCATCAGATTTTACACGATGTCCACTCATCAGATTTTACACGACGTCCTATGTGTAGGTAAAGAAAGAAAATTCACCTTCAGAGAATAGTGGCTCTGTCACAAGACTAGGCGAGCAAGAAGGAAGAACCGAGAAAGCAGTAAGTTGTAGGGAAGATAGTATTGAAGAGGAATGCCTCACTTCATTGATTGTAATTTCTATACAATGTCATGTATATAGTACAAAAGGAATAATAATAAAAGCAAGTATATATTCTCCAAATATTCTATGATCTTTCTATTCCTAAGATAGATACAAATATATATCAACAATCTTGAGAGTCATATCTTCCAACACTCCCCCTCAAGCTGGTGGCTTGTATATGTCCAAGACACCCAGCTTGTTTAGAAGATATGCGTGTTGTCTCGACACGAGAGGTTTGGTAAACATGTCCGCCGGTTGTTCCGTGGTTCGATCCCTCTTGTCTGGACAACTCCTTCTTGGATCTTTTCTCGGTGAAATGACAATCGACCTCTATGTGCTTTGTTCTCTCATGAACTATGGGATTTGTTGCAAGCTTGAGTGCCGAATCATTATCATAGAAGAGTGTAGTAGGTCCCTTTATTTCTGCCCCTAGATCCATAAGTAAACCTCTCAACCAAACTATTTCACACACGGTTTTGCCATGGATCGATACTCGGCTTCAGGCTGAGGACAAAGACACAAAGTGGATTGCTTCTTCGTCTTCCATGAAAGTAAAGATTCCCCAAATTTGATGCAGAATTGAAGGCGATCTTCTGCTCATAGGACATGTAGCATAATCAGAATCACAATATGCTGTCATTTCCATGTTGCACTTCCGAGAAAGAAGTATTCCCAATCCTGGGCATGTCTTCAAGTATCTCACAATCTTTAAGGCTGCGTTCATGTGAGACTGTTTTGGGCTGTGCATGAACTGGCTAAGAGTCTGTACTGCATAGCAGATATCCGGCCTTGTCATAGTAAGATAGATGAGTTTCCCTACGAGTCTCTGATATCCTGACGGATCTTTCAATAGTGGATCGTCAGAAGAAGATACTTCGGCATCATATTCGATAGAAGTTAGTCTGGCATTCTGCTCGATGGGAATGATGGAAGGTTTGCAACCTGACAACCTTGCGTCTGATATAATCTCCATTACATATTTCCGCTGGCTGAGTGAGATTCCTTGATTTGAACAAGCTATCTCGATTCCAAGAAAATATTTAGGTGGACCTAAATCTTTGATATGAAAGGTGGAATGAAGATATTCTTTCAGTTTCTTGACAGCAGAATCATCATTGCCCATGATGAGTATGTCATCGACATAAATCATCAAATAAATAAATGACATACCTTTCCTCCAGGTAAATAAGGCATAATCATATTTGGATTGTTTAAATCCAGCAGACGTAAGGGCACTAGTAAATTTGGCATACCATTGACGAGAAGCTTGTTTCAATCCATACAGAGATTTGCGGAGACGACATACCTTAGACTCCCCCTGTCTCCGTAATCCTGGTGGAAGATCCATATATATCTCCTCATCCAAATCCCCATGTAAGAAGGCATTATGAACATCCATTTGATGTAATGGCCATTCACGAAAAGCAGCAATCGACAGGAAAGAACGACGAGTTACATCTTTGGCCACCGGGGGAGAAGGTTTCATGGTAATCAAAACCTTCTCGTTGTGTGAAACCTTTGGCCACGAGTCGGGCTTTGTATCTTTCTATAGAACCATCTGCTCGATATTTAATCTTATATACCCATTTACAGCCAATAGGTTTTCTATGAGTAGGTAAAGGCACAATATCCCAAGTGTGATTTTCTACTAGGGCCTGTAATTCTGCCTCCATTGCCTTTTGCCAACGCAGATCATGCATTGCCTCATTATAACTAGATGGCTCTTGCCCCTCAGAGATATGATTCATGCAACATAAATGTTCCGACGATAGCCTATCAAATGAAGTATAGGATGAGATAGGATATCGAGTACCTGGTGATGTTGATGAAGCACACACATAATCCTTCGTCCAAATGGGTGGACGACTAACTCGACCCGTATCATCGCCGAGGTTCGGAGGCATACCGAGGTCGAATCTTCATTATTGCCTGATTCTGGTGATGCTGTCACATGATGATCCCTTTCGTTGGGAGACTCGGCAATTGAATGATCCATAGATGTCTCAGTAGGTAATGGTGAAGCCGTCAAGTCCGAATTTCTCGGAGGAGGAATAACAATGTAAGATTCTCCAGAAGGTGGCTCTTCCTCTGATAAGAAGTGGTGAGAATCAGGCCTTGCATTGGAAGATGAATGAAGCGCATCTTTGAAGGGGAAGATGTCTTCATGAAAAAATACATCTCTGCTCACAAAGAATTTTTCTGTGGATGGTTCATAAACGCCATATCCCTTCTGGAGATTTGGATACCCCATGAAAATACACTGTCTTGCACGAGGTTCCATTTTATCCCTGTGCCCTACCGTGGTCACATAGCATAGGCACCCAAATACTCTAAGATGGCTCAGTTCCGATTTTCTTCCATACAATATTTCAAAAGGAGATCTTCCTTTAAGAATCCGTGATGGCATACGATTGATTAGGTATGCTGATGTGACCACATAGTCTCCCCAAAAAATTTCAGGAACAGAAGCTTGAAATTTAAGGGCACGTGCTACTTCCAATAGGTGACGGTGCTTTCTTTCAACCAATCCATTTTGCTGTGGTGTATATGTGCAAGAGCTTTCATGTAAAATTCCATTTAAGGAAAGAAAAGCAGCACACTCCCCATTAAAAAATTCTCTACCATTGTCGTGCGGATACGACGAATTGATTTCCCAAATTGATTTTTAGACAAGGTGAGAAAAGTTTTTAGGTGAGAAAGGACCTAAGCCTTTGATTGCATGAGGAAAGTCCATGTTGCTCGTGAAAAATCATCTACAATCGTGAGGAAAAACCGGGACCCATCATGATTCAAAGTATGATATGGTCCCCAGACATCAGCATGAATTAGTGAGAAGATTTCATCGGCTCGAGAATTGCTTTGTGGAAAAGGAGCACATGTCTGTTTTGCTAATGGACAGATGGGACACTGAGGATAAGGAAATAAAGCAGTATGGCCTAGTCTTTGATGAAGAAGATTCTTATCATTGATAACAGCATTACACAATGATTTATTTGAATCAAAAGAAGACGACAATTGCAAATTCATCCAGAAATATAGCCCTTGGAAAACTTTACCCAAGCCCATGAGTTTCCCGGTCGAAAGGGCCCGAAAGAAACTTGATTATCGAATTGAATAAGATACGACAGGAATTTTCTTCACAAGCTCGAGATACTGACATGAGATTGAAGTGTAATTTAGGAATGTAAAGCACATTTCGAAGGGTGATGTGAGAATTAAGATTTATAGTGCCAATGATTTCAACTTCAATCATGTTTCCATTTGGAAGCTGAACAAATTTGGGAAAAGATAATCGTCGATGTTTGAAAGTAAACTCTTATCACGACAATTTGGTCACTAGCTTTTTGAGTCAATAATCCATGCATCCTTCGAAATTGAATTTACCGAGACAATAAGAAGTACCGTGAAGCTTCCAGATTTATCGAGAGGCATCCAATTTTCTTATGGCCTCCATCAAATTCGATATTGATCATGAGTAATTGTCTTTTCCACCGGTTGTCCAGATACCTGAAAAATTTGGGAAAATTTCCCTTTTTCTTTTTCTCTCGTGCTTCCCATGCAATTTCCAGCAATTTTCTACTGTATGATGTGGACGTTTACAGTAGTCACAGTAAATTTTACCTTTGCCTTTGGAAGTAAAATTCCTTGAGCCCAAGAAATTTCTATTTGTGGGCTATGAAATTTGGGCTAAATTGGACCCATATACATCATTTCCTCCGCGCGGCAGCCCACCTGGTCCACTGCTTTGCAGCCCGCGCGAGAATTCCAGCCCAAGAGAGTCCCACGGCCCATCTGGGCTAATCAATTCAAGGGCGCCTTGCGGCCCATCACTTCTGGTCAAGCCCGTTCTATGTGAGCCGTCGGATCTTTGCGTTGCAAAGAAAGAACGCGAGCCGTCCGATCGCCCGGTGGGATCGAGATAGCTAGGGTTCTCTGTGAGGAACTCTAGTTCCACCTCTTTCTGCCCTCTACCTCCTCCGCTCCTCTGTGCGAATCGATTTAGGGTTTTCGCCCCCAAGGCGATTCCTTCTCCGCCTCGAGTATATTCTGTCATTCGCTGTTGATTCTCTTCTTGCACGGCTAATTGATAGATGCGGCCGATGCTTGGTAGAGGTTCAACAGTCAAGATCTGAGATCGCAATGAGAGGTAAGGCTCGTTGAGTATGAGCAGAAATCTGATCGTCTTTTCCCTTTCGCGAATCTGTTTGTATTGGTGCAGAATGGGCTCGGGCTAGTCGAATCTCTCTTCGGCTGCCTCGAGTTCGTTCCATAAGGCTGAAAGTTTGTTGTATATGCCTGCAATAGACATGTTTCCCTATTTAAGCTCCGAGATCTGTTGTGTTAACGAAAAAATCTTGACTTGATCAAGTTTTCCGAACATTTCTTTGATATTATCCCACATCTCCTTTGAATCCTCCGTCGGAGAAGTCCGGCCGCAACTTCGGTCGTTATGCAATTTCCAATCCATGTTCTAACTAATTGGTTGCATTTCTTCCAAAATCGTGCCATTTTTTCATCGATTGGGATCGGAATCGACCCATCGATAAATCCGTCTTTATCTTTTTGTTACCGGTGCCCGTCGGAATTCTCGTGCCCGGCTCGAGTAATTGTCGGCCCGGTCAATTGTTGGCTGATAAGCTTCAATTCCGGCCCGTCGGCATTAGTCGTGTGTAGTGGGTCGCTTGGTTCTGGTCGGCCACCGGCAGCAAAAATTGGATATGGAAACATCCTGGGTCCGAGATTCGGTCCGGTCCCTTGACCCGCATAACCCGCATGACCCGTATTGAGAAAAGCAGGATAGGGATTTCCTCCCATTCCTGATCTAGGTGTGCCGCCCGTCTATTCTGGTCTAATGGATGCGCCTGCCCCTTCGCCGGTTGGTAGGCCTCCATCAGAACCAACATTGCTTTGGTAGCCTCCAGACGATGATGCATTTGGGTTCTGCCCATGGAACCATGGATATGGTATCCACTGGTATGGATGGCCCATAAAGGGCTGCCCCAGATTTGACTGAGTCTGGAATGGCTGCCATTGCAATTGCTGACTTTGTTGATTCGCCTGGTTGATTTGTTCTGTGGTTGAGGTGACGACAGAGGAGTCCTGGGTCTGCAAGCTTTCTGGTGTGGTTTCTAAGGTGAGGTCTTGTGGTGTTTTAGTCATGATAAAAAAATCTTCCCTAAAGAAAAAACAATAGAATAACGATTCCTATGGCAACCCCTTTGCAGATTGGAGTTCCGTGAGGCAATCGAAGCGGAAGCAATGAGAGAACTCGGAACTTCAAGAAGGCTCTGATACCATGTCACAAGACTAGGCGAGCAAGAAGGAAGAACCGAGAAAGCAGTAAGTTGTAGGGAAGATAGTATTGAAGAGGAATGCCTCACTTCATTGATTGTAATTTCTATACAATCTCATGTATATAGTACAAAAGGAATAATAATAAAAGCAAGTATATATTCTCCAAATATTCTATGATCTTTCTATTCCTAAGATAGATACAAATATATATCGACAATCTTGAGAGTCATATCTTCCAACAGCTCCACCTGAGTCACAGAGCACCCGGCATTCGGCACTACAAGGTCACTTTTTTCCCCCACAAAATGGCTGACATTAGAAACTCGGAGCACTCCAATCCAAAACTTTCACCTCAAGAAGATTGAATTGTAAAGCAAAGTTCTACATGTTAGCCAACTAGATCCCTCTACTGTTAAGTGTTAACTAACAGCTGACTTGGTTGGAGGGCAAGGCCAAAGGATGGATTGGAAAGAAAAACAAAATTCACAAGTAATTATAATTGATTTGAGCTCTTCTCGATTGGAGCTGATAAATTCTTGTAGCCAATTTCGTATGAAACAAGGGGAGGTATTTGAGTTTCACACAAGATGGTTACGACCCTTCTTATGTGCCACAAGAAGTTATAGAATTGTCATGAGCTAACCATGCACATATACTATCATTACGTCACTATTTCTGACAACATTTTTTCTTTTTCCTACATGTGATGTATGCATAAAGAAAGCATGTTGAGTACTAAATTTGAGACTCAAGTAAAAGATCCAGAGTATCTCAAATATATAAAGAAAAAGTTACAACAAAAAAGAAATACTATACAGTTTTAAATCTAGTGTCACGTCAAATATGCAAAGTTGGTGTCTAAATTGTCATTACATGTATTCAATCCATAGGAGCCCTTCGATTTAGAGAGACGCTCTGGCGTTGCGTGAGTGAAATTCCAATCCTCGTGCACAAAAAGTCACGTGTACATAGCACATGGCTTGCCCGTAATGGCCCAGCTTTGGCCGGTAAGTCGCCGCCGCACCACACCTCAACACCGCCCCACCGCGCCACACCACCCCCCCGGGATGCGAAGTTGTCAGCAAGACCTTTAAAAACCTCGCTCCCCTCCTTCCCAAAACTCCGCTTCCGAGCTCTTCTGATCCCCAATCATCGTCCTCACCGCATCGAATTAGGGTTCCAATCGTTGAATCGAGCGTGGCCTGGTTGGTCTATAGCTCCACGTCTCCGATATAAGCTCTGGGCTTGAGGGCGTCAGAAATGTCGAGGCCTCAGGTCACGATCACTCTCGGTCGTTCTGGTCAGGTATGTGCCGCTGTAGCTCCTTGGCGTCTTCGTATGAGATCTTTGGATCAACTGACGTTTGTTTCAGCTGGACTTAATGGCTCATTGGTTCGCGGATTCCACAATAGCTTAAGTTTCGTTGTCCGGGCCTATATCGACTGCAATGGTATGGTTTTGTTCGATCGGTTATGATTAGGCGTAAGGGTGACGCGTGCTTTGCTTTTTTAAAGAAATAAGTTTGATTTTGTGATCAGTCGAACCGCGAGGGAGGCTCTACCGTTGGATAACTGAGCTTGTTCTTTGCATTTTTAGCATGCCAAAAGTGCCTCTTCTGAAGTGATATCGAGCATTGTATAATACTTGCTCTCAACCGACTTTGACTAGGCTATATATACTGTCTTTTTCTGCAGGAAGGTGATTGCCAGCCAAAGCAGGGCAATTTATTTATTCTTTGAATGCTCGTGAAGCAGCAGTTCCATCACCTGGCCGTGGGATTGGACCTGGCACGGTCGAACAGAAACTTGTGGAACCTGTGAAACTTGCCGAACTATGCCTCCTGTGGAGCTGGACGAGTCCGACTCGATTACCCCACTTGGAGAGAGCCTCCCACTCATGCCCTCGGACGACGAGGAGCAATGGTACTGGAATATGCGGTCCATCTACAGGGTCCCTGCCCACATCACCGCCCTCAACCATGAGGCCTACCGGCCGGAAGTTGTCTCCTTTGGCCCCTACCACCACGGTGAGGACTGACTCCTCCCCATGGAGGAACACAAGCGCCGCGCAGTTCGCCACTTCCTCAAGCGGTCCAAGAAGCCTATCGAGCTCTTCTTCGAGTCCCTGAGAGAGGTGGTGGGGGACCTCGAGGAGAGCTACGATGCGCTGGACCCGAAGTGGAAGGTACGCAGCCGCGAGGGCGTGGCATCCCCATTCCTGGAGCTGATGATAACTGATGGCTGCTTCATGCTCGAGATCCTGAGGGTTGCAGCCAACGAGGTGGAAGACTATGCGCCCAACGACCCCATCTTCAGCAGCCACGGGCATCTCTTCATGATGCCATGTATTGAGCAGGATATGCTGATACTGGAGAATCAACTTCCGATGCTAGTTCTGGAACGGCTGGTGGCTGTCGAGAGCAATGGCAAGAAGGTTACTTTCTTAGATTTCGGTCGGTCGTAAGAGATGTTATTGCAAGTATGCTAACCACCGTACTATGGGCACCTAACTGTACATCTTGGTCATCTCACCTTACGAGGGATCCACTAAATCTAATGCTCCAAATGCACTGGATGCACGACTCCAGATCAACCGACAATTCGATGATTAAATCTATCACCACTATAGGAAACTTTATTTTTTCCCCCTTTTATGCAAGCAGTATCGTTCCAACCACAATCCTGGATTCAATGTTCTGACTTTACTCCAACAACACAGGGGGGCAAATTCATCAATGAGCTCATCCTGAACTCCTACAACCTCAGCAAGGGCATCGCGAGGATGGGCAAATACCTGCATGTCCTAGATGCCCTCAGGAAGTGCATGCTGATGGAGCTCGAGGAGGACAAGGGGGAGTGGGAGTACAGTCCAGGGACTATCCAATTTGTTGCGATTAAGACGAGCGATCAAACAATAATATAGACAGAAGAAGAAAATAAATCGGACACCAGATTTACGTGGTTCAGTCGTAAAGACCTACGTCCACGGGGAGAGCAACATCGAATTTCACTATAGATCAAGCGATACAAGGAGATTACACACTCAAGTCACTCAAACACTCTCTCGGTGTTTCCCAAGCCCCAATTACAACCAATAACTCACACAGTGTTTAGCCCCGTAAATTCCTCGAAAATAATCTCTCAATCTCACGAAGAAATTACACGCAAATCTTACCTCAAGATTTAATCGGCTACAAACACTAAACTTCTTGGATGTAATTCACGAGTAAGAACGACAAAGAAAATCCCTCACAAGCACTCGACAACTAGACGGCGCTTCAAGACCAACTCTTCATGATCAATGGCGGAACACCAAGCATTCACACGGCGCTTCAAGACAATTTGTGATCCACATCTACCACCCACGGTCACAAGTCTATATATAAGTAAAACCCTTATTGTTATGCCAACTTCTAATAGGATTTTGTTTCCTATCTAAAACGATTTTATCCAAAACATATCTCTATATATTTTAAACAAAATCCAAATCCAAGTCAAAGTTGAACTTTCCTATTTCAGCGGCCAAATTTCTCCAACGCGGATTCAAACTTTGGGAAGTTGATCTTCAGATCTTCTTTACTCAATTTCGAACGTCCGCAACATATCCAATTCGGAATATTCTGAATTTCATATTGGACTCAAACTCGAGACATATTTTAACAATCTCCACCTTGGCTCGACGTTTAAGCCAAGTTGCAATCGCTTCGCAAAAAATTCAAACTCTGTTGCTACTTTCCTATAGCCTTCGATGGGCTCAACCGCCACAGATATTATCCAAGTCCAAGCCTCGCTTGAACTTCGCCATAACCGAGGACCTCATCAGAATACCAACTCCACATGCACCTTTTAACTACTCCACAAGGATTTTCCGACGCAACCTCCTTAACCACAGATAAAGCAAAACCATTGTTGCATCCATATCTATCAGGAGATCAAAAACGTACCTTGTCAATATCAGCAGTTACAACAACCATTGGCTCTATAAGCTCCACCTCGCTATGAGCACCATCTGTGTTGATTACTTTGCTAGTACCTGTATACGCTACCTCAGGAGTTTCTGGTCGCAACTCCACCTCAAGCTGAACACCGTTCAGATCAGTTTGAATACCGCTATAATCACTCCTAGTCAAAAGTACTGGAGACTCATCAAGGGTAACTTCTCTGCTGTCAACAGGTGAATTTATATCTGGGCACCACAACCGATCGCCCCGCTCACCTTGTGCATAGCCATGGAATATGCACCTTGCCCTCCAATCAAGCTTACCATCACTCACTTGAAAATAACACGGGCAACCAAACATTCTTATAATAGAATAACCAGCAACGTTACCTGACCACACTTCTTCAGGAGTCCGATATCCAATCGCAGTCGATGGGGATCTATTCACCAGGTAGTTTACCGTAATTAGCACATCAGCTAGAATTCTCTTAGCAATACTAGCACTAGAGATAATTTTACGGGCCATCTCTAGTAATGTTCTTCTCGTCAATTCTGCAAATTGTTGTGATTTATTGGCACTAGTTGTGATTTATTGGCACTAGTGCGGCATTTCACTATGCCCTCTTTCATGCAGAATTTATTTGTCAGCTCCGAGCAGAACTCCATGCTATCGTCAGTCAGCACATGCTTGATCGACTTACTAGTCTCCATCTCGATCAAAGCTCTTGATTGCGTGATCCTTACACCAGCATCAAACTTGTGCCTTGGCACAAACACCCAGGTCTTCCTCGAGCAGTCAAAAGACTCTCGAATAGATGCATCCGACGTCTCCGAGGCGAAACTTGTCATTGTCTCACATTGAAGTTTATACAGGCCATCATGCTTGATTCCTTTCATTATCACCAAGGCACCTCGAACAACCTTCAAAACTCCACCTTTTGAAGAATACCTACAACCAGCTGAATCTAGGGCACCCAAGGAAATTAAGTTCTTTTTCAACTCTGGAACATGCCTTACTCCAGTCAATGTCCTCACAATACCATCATGCATTCTGATTTTAACATCACCAACACCCACAACATCGCACTCAGCATTGTTCCCTAACTGGACTTTATCACTACCCGCACAGCGATAAGTGATAAACCAATTTCTATTTGGTGTGACATGAAAAGAACAACCAGAATCCAAAATCCATCCATCAAGCGATGAATCATTAGTGACAGACAAGACATAATCGACACTATCGCTACACGGCTGCAACATTATCTGCAGAATCAACCATAACTCCTTTACCCTTCTCATTCTTCAGCTTAAGGCAATCCCTTCTAAGATGCCCCCTCTTGCCACAACTCCAACAGACAACATTAGCATTCCTAGACTGACTACGCTTGTTTATATTAGTACTACTATTACCCACACGTGTTATAGATCTTCCTCTATTTTCACCTACTAAAACAGCAGATACAGGTTCGCCAGATTCTCTTCTACGAATATCCTCGCTCAGAATTAAATCTCGAACCCCATCAAACGTCAAACTTGTTGACCCAAAGGAATTACTAACAGCAGTAACAGTAGTATTCCAACTATTAGGCAATGAGGATAGCAGAATCAAAGCACATACCTCATCTTCAAAATCAATCTCAACTGAACTCAATTGACTAACAATCACATTGAATTCATTGATATGATCGCAAGCGACGCACCTTCGCTCATCTTCAAATTAAACAGGACGTCGCATCAAACAGACCTTGTTGATCGCGAGGGCTTCTCGTACATATCCTATAGGGCTTGCATCAGATCAGCAATGGTCTTCTCCTTCAGGATGTTAAACGGGACGTTACGAGCCAACGTGTGGCACCCCCAAAACCCGAGAGGGTCGCCACAGATACTATGCGTTAAGAAACTAAGGCAAAAACAACTTATACGGCGATGGAAGAAAGAATTGAAATTCAGGCCGAAGCTTAGGCGTAAAAAAATTATTTTTTTTTTCTTTTTCTTTTTGAAAAGGCTTTAGAGATTTGCGCAGCTCATAGCGAAAATAAAAGGCGAGTCTCACCATCACTCCGCTTCCCTCACGACAGCACAATGCACACCAACTATTTTGATTTAAAAGAAAGCATAAGGCCGAACCACTATTATTTACATATATATATTTGCGAGGGATTTCACGGGTCGGTACAATCAAAAAGGTAGGCCAAGACTCATCCATACGCTCGGCCTTCATCCTCAAAAAGGAACACACGACCCACTAAAGACAACGTGTAAAGACCTCCCCTCGGACTACTAGTGTCGGCCATCCCAAAAAGTTGCCAACTCCTACTCCACGTACGCAGGCCGTCACACCCATCCCGGTGCGTCAGGCGGTGGGGGTGGCAGCATCCCCATCATCACTCCGTCACGGCGAATGTGGACGGACACGTACTCCTGGATGACTGGGCCTCCAGATAGACCCACGTCATAAGACACAATCGCGCGCACACGGATGAACGTCAGTCCCGGCAGGGTGGGACAATCGATCTCTGTCAGCTCGACCTCCACATCAGACGGAAGGCCGTAAAATACTCCCCACGTGACGGCAGGGAGTGGCATCGTGCTAATCTGAAATGTTGGTCCTCGAAGGGGTGAGTACAACCACTCGGCAGGTAAAGGAATCCAATCACCACTCAATGCATTTAAACAATACAAACAAATGCATTATACATGTCATTCATGCATTCCAACGTACTTACCTCGAAGCCATGTACATGCCATCATACATCATCACCACAATCAAAATACGTACATATCATAGGCCACAATTAATCATCATCATCATATTATGTTATCCATGCATGACCTCATCATACCTTATATACATACCATCATGCCATCATGTCATCATGCCATCATGTCATCATGCCATCATATCATCATATTGTTATATCATAGGTGAGTATCATCATACCATGTCATATCACGTATACATGTCATCATGCCATCATGCCATCATGTCATATCACACATGCATGTCATCATGCCATAGGTGGTCATCATCATGTCATATCACACATGCATGTCATCATGCCATAGGTGGTCATCATCATGTCATATCACACATGCATGATTTAATTTCTACTTTAAATTCTCAATTGATCATCACATCATCCTTCATCTGGATCATCCATCCCATACTTTACACTCACACCCTATCCAGGCGTTGCGAGAAGAACCATCCGGAATTATGCCATTCATGGTCACCGGGCATCCGGCACCCCCACCGCTCCGGGCATCTCGCACCCCAACTGGCATCACGAGGTATCCCCTCGGGCAAAGACCTCCGAGGCTTCCGACACCCAACCATTCCGGGCATCCTGATACTCCTAGGGTCATCCGGCCATGTATCTCTATACATTCCGGGCATTATCATCCTCCCCCAACAATTTCCTCATTTACCATTAATCATGTTTGCCAATTAGGTCTCAAATTATCATGCACATGATGCAATGGCAAAGCAAGATCATCTTTGATCTTATACATGCATCATCAAACATTTACATACATGCAGCAAATGCAATCACTCATAGTAATTAAGTTCATATAGAACATATGCCACTAAAAACAATGTACTTGCCAAATGCATTTAGAATTTATTTAAATTCTAACTTATCCTATTTTGCAATTCAGTTAATTAAATAATCACACAAATCACAAATTCATGAAATCAAAGCATATAATAATTTAATGTGATAAAATGGTGATTTTCCACAGAAAATGCATAGCCAATCAATTTCTACACAAAAGGCAATATTACAAAAATTACCGCATAGAATCTCGGACAAAGGCAGAATGTGCAGTTTTCTAAGTAATTCAATTAAAATGCCCAAACGACCTCAGAAAATTATGAAATTTTACCAGGTTATAGTTAAGACATTAAATTAGTTTTTTCATGAAGGAAAATAGGCCAAATTCGTTTTTGATAAATTTCTATAGTCCCACGAAGCTACTGGTCAGATTACCGAAACGTCCAGGGTCCTATGTCCGAAATATTGAGATTTAACCTATCTATTCTTCTTCGTTTTCTCTGAAATTTGGATATGTTTCACTTCTAAGGATCCCCTACAACTTTCATGAAGGAACTTAAGCCAAACTACCAAAAGATAACCTTCATATGGGTCCACGAAGTTTCAGGTGTCCCGTACCGCAACTCCAGATTCATCATCTTCAAGATCAGGTTGGTTTCCTAAGCTATACTTGTTCATTTTGCTTCAAATTTGAGTATGTTGATCCTTAAGATGTGCTCTACAAGTTTCATGAAGAAGTCGAAGAGATATTTATGGTAAAAATCAACATGCAACCACAAATCTACCACTAGGTCAGTAAAATAGTTCCAGATCTAGGGTCTCCGAAAAATGAGGTTTTGACCCCTTAAATCTTCATCGTTTTGCACGAAATTTTATTATGTTATAGTTCAAGGTGTTAGCTACAACTTTCATGAAGAGATCCAAGCCAAAATCGAACTCCAAACATGCATGCAAGCTCCCACAAGATTCTGGCTCCAGTGATTCGTGCGAAAACAGCATATATCTTCAAGAACAAACCATCCAAACTCCATTTTCTTACCTTTAAACAACCAAAAATCCAACCAACATGCAAAACACACATGCATAGAGAGGAGATGGACCCTAAACTTGCCTCTAGACCGAGGAGAAACGGCGGCAAACGGAGGACGGACGGGCGGCGTGCAGCGGACGACTCCTCCTCCTCTCCCTCTCGCGCAAGCTTCTTTCTCTCTCTCTCTCTCTCTCTCTCTCTCTCTCTCTCTCTCTTCACCGTGCGACACCCCCCTCCCCCATCCAGCATCTCCTTTTTGATTCCCCAAGAGGCAATCATTGCCTTGCCTCTCCCATGGCCAATGCATGGCAAGCTCCCTTTGCCACTTGGCAAAGCCCCATGCATGGGCTTGGGCTTAGGCTTGGGCCCTCTTGGGCCTTCTTGGAAGAAGTGGGCCGGCCACTTCTTCCCCTCCCTTGGGCCGGCGACAGCCCTCCTTGTGGGCCTTAATGGGCCTGCCACTTGGCCCATTAGGGTCCACCCTTGGGCCCAAGGCCCAATCCAACTTTCTTTTCTATATTTTTTTTTTTTGAAACTAAATTATTAATTGCACCTAATTAAAAATCCTATAATATTTTATCTATGAGAATTTAATCTATAAAAAGCATGGCAAAGCATAGATTATCCTTATAATCGAGTTTAAATTAAAAACACAAAGCACAAAGCACAAAGCCTTAAGAGAGAACTAAGGCTAAAACACAAACCAATAGGTAAATTCATTACCTATTTAAGAGCTTTAGGGCACCTTAGGGCTTGCCCTTGATTTCTAGGATGCCACACAACGTCAGTCGAATAACACCCATAGCTCGTCTATCTAGCAAATCCCAATCAACTTGCTTCATCGTCTCTAGTCTCTCCCGAGATAAGGGCAAGTGTAATTTCATCGGTAAAGATAATCTTCAATTTGCATCTTCCGAAACTAAAATCCTTCCCATCAAATCGTCGATTCTCACTTTTACTTCTTCGTCGCCATCGATTCGCTTCAACTCAGCCAAGCTGGCTCGATACCAATTGTTGCGAAAAAGGGTGAGCGATCGAACAATAATATAGATAGAAGAAGAAAATAAATCGACACTGTGATTTACGTGGTTCGATCGTAAAGACCTACGTCCACGGGGAGAGCGGCAGCGAATTTCACTATAGATCAAGCGATACAAGGAGATTACACACTCAAACACTCTCTCGGTGTTTCCCAAGCCCCAATTACAACCAATAACTCACACAGTGTTTAGCCCCGTAAATTCCTCGAAAATAATCTCTCAATCTCACGAAGAAATTACATGCAAATCTTACCTCAAGATTTAATCGGCTACAAACACTAAACTTCTTGGATGTAAATTACGAGTAAGAACGACAAAGAAAATCCCTCACAAGCACTCGACAACTAGACGGCGCTTCAAGACCAACTCTTCATGATCAACGGTGGAACACCAAGCACTCACACGGCGCTTCAAGACAATTTGTGATCCACATCTACCACTCACGGTCACAAGTCTATATATAAGTAAAACCCTTATTATTATGCCAACTTCTAATAGGATTCTGTTTCCTATCTAAAACGATTTTATCCAAAACATATCTTTATATATTTTAAACAAAATCCAAATCCAAGTCAAAGTTGAACTTTCCTATTTTAGCGGCCAAATTTCTCCAACGCGGATTCAAACTTTAGGAAGTTGATCTTCGGATCTTCTTTACTCAATTTTGAACGTCCGCAACATATCCAATTCGGAATATTTTGAATTTCATATTGAACTCAAACTCGAGACATATTTTAACACAATTGGCCTCGGCCACTGAGCTCAGGGAGCATGGGATCCGGTTCAAGAAGAGCAAGACCGACAGCCTCAAGGATATCTCCTTTGCGGGTGGGGTCCTGACGCTCCCCGGGATCTGGGTGGATGTCAAAACCATGTCTAGGTTCCTCAACCTCATGGCATTTGAGCGTCTCCATGTCGGGGCTAGGAACAGGGTCATGTCCTACATCTATTGCATGGACCACATAATCAGCAACGGGCAGGATGTCCAGCTGCTCCGTGCCGAGGGTATCATCGTGAATTTCCTGGAAAGCGATGAGGCGTTAGCCAATATGTTTGACTCGCTGGGCAAGGTGGTGAGGATCCATCCCAGCCGCGGCCTCAGGGACGTGCTCGAGAAGGTCAACAAGTTCTACAATAAGCGTTGGAACATGTGGAGGGCTAATCTCATCCGCACCTACTTCAGGAATCCTTGGGTTGCATTGTCTCTCATCGCCGCCGTCTTCCTCTTTGCGCTCACCACAATTCAAACCGTATATTCCATGCTTGGCTCCCACAAATGAACCCCTCACCTCTCAGTATAATACTATACTCTATTTTTTCTACTTTTTTTGGTTTTTTTCCTAATGACGGATGCTCGATCATCATCTCTTGATCGGTTTGTTGAATATTGTTATGTATGATCTTTGTTGACACCTAAATTTTACAATTTTTATTTAGGATTTGATCGTGTACCAAATTAGGAATTAGTCGCAAAAAAAAAAAAAGGAAAAGAAAAGAAAAGAAAAGAAAAACAAAAACAAAAAACAAAAAAACAACAAAAAAAATGAATGAAAATGAAAAATTGCTTAGAGGGCGGATCCGGCCGGATCCAGCCTCAACTTGGCCCGCCGCCCCCTCTTTTCTTTTTTTTTTCCCTCGCGCAGGGCCGGCCCACTCTTCTTTCCGGTTCAGCCCAGCCTGCACCCTGGTCTTCTTCTCTAGGATAGCTAGGGTTTTCATAGAGGAACAAGGGAAGGGAGCTAACAACGAAAAAGGCGAGAACCGGGGGAAGATAGCAACACAGAGGGGAGAGCTCGAGAGAGAGCTAGGGCAGAGAGAAGAAAGGGAGATAAAGAAAAAAAAAAACACGGGGAAGAAAGAGAGAGCTTGAAGAGAAGGCGGCGGCGACAACGCTGCTGCCGGCGTAGCGCCGCTCGCCTAACACTGCGCCTCCACCTTGCTGCCCCGGGAGTGTCTTCGCCAGTCACCGCCGTGCCTCGTCTCGCCTGCAGCCCGTCGTCACCGCTGCCGACGCCCGTGCCTGCGCTTCGCCACCGCTGCTGCTGGTCCACCGCTCCCCTCTACGGAACTGCCGTCGTAGCAACACCTTTGCCCGCTGGAAGCCGCGACTTCGCCCTGCTGCCTCGCCACCTCAACCCATCCGAGCCGAGCCGCCGCCCTCCCCGCCCAATGCCGTTTGAGCCGCCGTGGTCGACCTTACACTCGCCACCTCCATCCCGGCCTAGACCGTTGCTTCGCCTTGCAAACCGACGCCTCTATCCCCGACAACCACAGCCTTGCTGCGTTAAGCTCGTTGTCGCCGCCGCCGCTATCCGTCCTCCCAGTGACACCTCAGCCACGAGCAAGGAGAGGGACATCCATCGGGTCACGGCCGGGTAGGATTTCACCCAAAAACCAGGTTGGGCACGGGTCACGAAACGGGTAGGGTTTTTGAACAATTTGGGCCTGGGTTGGGTTGTTTCACTATGTGGGCTTTATTTTTAAAACAATTAGACTAGGTTGGGCCTACACATCAGGCCCAACCCGGTTGGTTTTTGCCACGCAGCTTGTCTGGCCCAATCCGTTCCAGGTTCGGGCCAAACAAGATTAGGTACTGAAATGACACTAATTGGTCAATTAGTGTAATCAAATCCTTGACCCTAGATTCTCTAGTTGCGTAGGAAGTGAAGTACACTCTCATGCCTCACTTGGTTTCTAGCCGACCCCAATAGGCTAGTGGCGACTCCTTTTTTGCAAAATTTCTAAAAAATATCCCAATGTCACGCGGGGTATGGACTTGGGAGAGCCCGTGCTTAATCGAGGGCCTTAAGCCCTTCTTTAGGCAATACCCCTAAACCTACTCCCTCCCCCCGAGGGTAGGTCGCGACAATCTTCCTCCTGTTTTCAGTCATGTTCATATCCCTCTTTAAATGTTTTAAATGATGGACATTTTCACTTAACATTGTCAAATGATGATTCTCTTTTTTCAGTCTCCTTTATGTTTGTCCAATTCGAATCGGGTAGGGTGAAGGATGATCAAGTTCGAGGCAAATGAAATCTTCCATTGTGCCATTTATTCTTGATTAAATTGGTGAAGTTGCAATGAATTTAAGTGAAAAAACAAATGCAGCCTTCAAAATCATCTCTAATCACCATTTGCTTCAAACATCCTTAAACAATAAAAGTGTTTGATTGTTGATCTCTATGTATAATTTGTTAAAATGATTTCCACTATATTAAAGATATTACAAAGCATTACACTTTATAAGGAAACAATACAATAATTTAAATAAAAAAGCTATCAATCCCTTGATTTTAGTATATTTGATAATCTGCTTGTGATTTTGATTAACATTTCCATATTCTTCTCCCTTGATTGATACATCAGTGTCTTAACTCCCCCTCAAATTGGGAATGGAACAATCCCAAGTTCTCAAATTGCAGCGTAAGTTTCCAAATGCATTTTTGGAATAATAGCTTCATGAAGAGATCAACAATTCGTTGCACAAACAGAACATACTTAGTTACAAGAGTTCCACAAGCCACTTTTTCTTGCACATAATTATAATCTAATTCTATATATTTAGTTCTTGCATATAACACAAGATAAATCAACATAAAAATTGGACTGATATTATCACAAAATAATATTGGTGGACTTGAAAAATGAATACCTAAATCTCTTAAAAGGAAAGATATCCAAACAATCTCAGCAATTGTTGACGCCATTGCACGATACTCTACATTGGTACTAGATCGAGCAACCGTTCGTTGCTTCTTAGCACTCCATGATATACAATTACTACAAGTAAAAAATATCTCAGTCAGTCATCGAGTCAAACAACAATTTGCCCAATCTTCATTACAAAAGGCATACAACTCTATAGCTAACTTGGACAAGAATCGCATTTCTCGATCCATTGTGCTACTAACATAGCGCAAAATGTGTTTCACAATTTGAAAATAAGTCATAGTAGGCCAATGCATGAATTGACATATAAAATTGACTACATATGAAATATCCAGCCGTGTGATTATGAGATATTAAAGAGCTCTAGCAATAATTTGATGTAGTGTGGGATCCAAAAATAATTTTGCATTTGAGAGAATGAGTGCGAGTGGCGATAGGCGTGGATCCCAGCTTGCAACCCTCCATTTGAGACATTCAAGAATTGACAAAGCATATTGTGGTTGGCACAAATAAAGACTATCAAAAAATATTCTAACCTCCACAACCGAAAAGTAATGTAATGGCTTTGTATCCTTCATTGTAAATTCACTACTCAATGAAGAAATAAATCCATCAAGCAAGTTTGGGTCATTACTGATGACAATCATATCGTCCATGAATAAAAGTAGAGCTAGAATGCCATGATCTGATTTTTGAATGAACAACGAAGGATCTACAATGCTACAAAGGAAACCAAATGCTAAAAGAAACAAGCTAAAATGATCAAACCATACTCTTGATGCTTGCTTGAGGCCACACAAAGCTCTCTCAAGTTTGCAAACATAAGATAGGTATTTTCCGTCCTCAAAACAAGGTGGTTGCTCCATATAAACAGATTGTGACAGAAATAAATATCTATAAAAAAAAAAAAATGGGGAGTAGATTAGAAAGAAAATATCAAAGCCCACTTGCATCAATTGTACACTCTCACTACTCTCCCTCCTATACATCCAAAAAGACTGTCTATTCATCTAATTTATAGATACATGAAATAATTTTTTCTTTGGAACCCCAGAAAAAGGGAAAAGTGTTAAAAAGGTCATAAACCTTTTGTATTTGTGCCAATTTAGTCCTAAATATTTTTACTTAGTGCCAATTCAGTCATTTCCGGCCAATTTTGGCCGAATTTTGTTGACTGGATGTCGGTCGGTTGACGTGGCCTGATCGGTGCTGACGTGAACAACTTTTAATAATATTTTAATATTTTTGAATTTTTTATTTTATTTTATTTTTCTTTTTTCTTTTTTCCTTCCCCTCCTCCAGCTAGTCGCCGAACCTCGGCAACCAGCCAGAGGTGATGGCCGGCAAGGTCGACCTCACCGACCACCTCGCTAGTGGCCACGAGGGTGGCCTCGCGCGGGGCGGTCTTGCGCCGCCAAGGCTACAACGGCGACCTAGCGCCAGGCTGGCAAGGCTCAACCTCGCTGAATCGCAGCCTGGGTGGTGCCGGCGAGGCTCACCCTTAGCGGATTTGGCGAGGTCGACCTCGCCGACCATCGCTATGGCCGATCAACGAGGTCCACGACCGGCTAGAGGAGGAGAAGGAAAAAAAGAAAAAGAAAAGAAAAAAATATTAAATATTAAAATATTATTAAAAGTTTCAACGTCGGCACCGATCGCGCCACTTCAGCCGACCGGCCCAAATCAATAAAATCCAGCCAAAATTGGTCGGAAAGGATTGAATTGGCACTAAGTAAAATGATTTAGGACTAAATTGGCACAAATACAAAAGGTTTAAGACTTTTTAAACACTTTTCCCCCCAGAAAAATATGCATCCACGAAAAAAAAAAGAACAATTGTTGATATACTGACAATGCTAATTTATAATAACTTTTGTAATATTACAAAGTATGATGTATTACATAATGGGATGAGATGCCCATACTTTTTAAGTTTCTACATTGAGTTATGCAATGTCAATTTTGCAGACTTTAATCATCAAATTGATTTGGAATGCCTGTGTTTGTCATCTTTGATGCATTAGGACCTATAGACTGCATAATGACTCGTCTGCCGTTCTCACGCTCTGTTCTAAGGATGTTAAGGTTATTGTTAAACTTCGATTACGGTCTTCGCCTGTTTTGTCTAACCGTAACACTGGTAATGCACACAGAGCTGTCTGTACAATATAGGGATTTTGATATTTATTCTAGACATTCCATTACCATTAGCACACCTTAAATGACCCTCCTTATATGCAAGGTAACCCCTTCATCGTCTCATGCCGACTCTTAAAGCGTAGTTGTTTCGGAATCATTTTCAACAGACGAGAGGCCAAAGGGTTTCCTTCTGTCTCACCGCATCATTGCGATTGAAAAACATACCAAGAATCATATATCTGGGACCAAAATCAGTCTCCACACAGACTTGAGACAATGGAGAAAGCAAAAACGAGACACACCAGTAGAATGCCATTCCTTGTATGGGTGAGATTAGGGCCATGAGGCAAGTTGAGCTCGGATTAGAGACACTAGCATCATACACCGGATGTATCTTTGGCCGTCAAACTAGTTATCTAAGAGGTGGAAAAATTCACCACCTCACAAGCCGAAACACAACCAGGCTACATAGCCCCCGTGGATGCCAAGAGACTCACGGAAAAAACCTGTCCCTTAAGAACCACGAACAGCCTTCAGTCCATTATTAGCAGCACGTTATTAAGGAAAGAAACTGCGGACGCTGCCCAATCGAATCAAAGCAAATATGGCAAGTTTTTCACCTCCCCAACATCATTTGGTTGGGAAAAAAAAAAAAAAAAAACATCATTTGGTTGGGAAATCACATGCCCCAATATCAGATCAACTTATTTATCAACAGGTTCAGCCACCTTTCGTAACAAAGAGCTGCAAAATCCAAAGATTGAAAATATGAGCAGCTTGGTCGACTTGAAGGGATCCACAGAACGCGCAAGTTTATCGATACGCATACTTGATTTCACGAAGGAACTCATGGTAAAACTTCCCGGAACTTCACCTATCAGATTCTACGCGACGTCCTATATGTAAATAAAGAAAGAAAAATTCACCTCCAGAGAATAGTGGCTCGACCACAGTCGCAGAGCACATGGCGTTCGGCCCTACAATTTTTTCCCTCAAATTGGGTGACGTTAGAAACTCAGAGCACTCGCAATCCACAACCTTCACCAAAAGAAGATTGGATTGTAAAGCAAAGTTCTACAAGCTAGCCAACTAGGTCTCTCTCTGCTGTTGAGTATCGACTAGCAGCTGACTTGGTTGGATAGCAAGGCCAAAGGATGGATCAGAAACCAAAACAAAATTCCCGGAGGTGAGTCCATAAGGAGAGGAGCTTCCTACAACATCACAAATGGGGGCCCGGGGGGAGCTCACTCATCCATATCCTCTTCTCCGTCAGCTTCCACCTCTTCATCCTCCCCCCTGAGCTGACCACATACATTACACTCCATCATATCAGAAGGGGCGCCATTCGACGATGGAGGCAAAGGAGCCATTGTCCCGCCGCAGTTTTTTCTGTTGCACATATACCTGACGAAGAAATACGCATGGGGGAAGTCGGTCTCCTTCTCCTCTGCAATACCCACCTCCGACCCGCTCATTTGTTCATCAGCGTCCTCATCCATCCCTTCCCCGTCACCATCATCATCTTCGCCAATATCATCGTGCTCGTTCTCATCGTCGGACCAATTGGCCTCGACCTTGCACTGATCGCAGTTGCAGGCGAACCCGTAGTCTTCCATCAACCTCCTCTGCCTATTCGCATAATTCAAATTGACAGAAAAATAACTCGGGCAGATCTCCCTCCCTTGAGCGACATCATGGATCATCCGCACGATTATATCACTATTGCCATCAGAAGCAGAGTCTACATAGTCAAATCTGCAAGCATGTGGCAGGCAATCGTGGTTGAAGAAAGAAGCTCTTGGGTAAATACCGTAAGCTCTCACCGATCTCTCCCCATCCACCTCGCCCCCACCTCGCGACGAAACCGGCTCCATCAAACCGAAAGCGTTGAGCTTGTCCTTCGACAGCAAGGCCACGATCATTTCAAGAGAAAACCCCTGAGGAAAAGGCGAACCCGGAGGAGGGGGAGGACAAACCGAGGCGAGCAGCGAATGCAGGAACCGCGCGGCCGTGACGGTGTCGTCGGCGTGCGCCTCTCGGCCCTCCTTTTTCTGAGATTAAAGACAAACTTTTTCCTTTCCATTTTATCACTTTGTTTTTCCTAAATTCCGTTTTTCTTAAGTTAATTTGAAGTTTGACGCAAAAGTAAATTTCAACATGTAAAAACAAAATACGAATTTCATTAGAGATAAACAAAAAAATCGAAGCTCACTTGCGTGAATTCTGTATACTCCCACTACTCTCCTTCCTAAACATCCAAAAAAACAAAAACCAAAAGAGCCCCCCTCCTTTCATCTTATTTTATAGATATATGAAACAAAATTTCATCGAAACCTAAGAAAAATATTACTTTAGCAAATGAATAAAAGTTGATTGTTTGATTAACGGAGTTACTCTTGTCTCTTTGTATGGTTTAACATTCAATCACAGAAAAATAGAGATAATATACCCAAAATACTCTTTTACACACTCTCTCAATTTTTAATAAGTAACTACACAAAAACGCCTTCCGGTTGTGACGGCCATAAGTTATAATCATGACTAAATTAATCAAATTACTGATGATTGATGATTATGATATTAATATCTATTGTAAGTAATCTGACTATTAATGTGATACATAATCAGTAGTGTCGTTATATGATTCTTAGAATATACAAATTGCGGTGAATATACTCACCATTCTAAGAAATAATAATTCCCATAATTATTATTAAGTATGATGTATATAAAGGGATGAGATTTGACTTTCCACGTCGAGTTATGGAATATCACCCAAAAATATTTTAGAAGACATAATACGCAAGACAACCCCATTTATTAGCTCATGCTGACTCCTTGAAGCCTGTAACTGTTTCGGTATTATTTTTTACGGATGGAAGGATGATGTTCCTTCTGTCTCACCTCGTCGTCTTGCTGTTGAGAAACATACCAAGAAACATATAACTGGGGACCAAACTCAGTCTCTACACAGGCTCGAGACGATGAAAACACGAAAACGAGACCCGCGAATAGGATGCCATTTGATGTTTCCTTCTATGGGTGAGATTAGGGACATGAGGCAAGATCGTTGAGCTCGGATTGGAGAAAATAGCATCATACACCGGACATATCCTTGGCCGTCGAACTAGTGAGTGAAGAAGCCATGGAAACTCACCAGCTCACAAGTCCAAACACAACCAGGCGAATATGGCCCCAAGGATTCTAAAGAGACAGAAAAAGACCTGTCCCTTAAGATCCACAGACAACCTTCCAATTGAATCAAAGCATATATGGCAAGTTTTTCCACCACCTCCCAACATCATAGGTGGGGAAATCATATCCTCAGAACAAATCTCTTATCAATAGATTCAACCACCATTTCTAATGCCAAAGAGCTGCAAAATCTGAGGATTAACAAATACGAGCAACATAGTTAACTTAAAGGATCCACAAAACATTCCAGTTAATCAATACACATACTCAATGATTCATGAAGGAACTCATGGTAAATCTTCCCGGAACTTCACCTTATTAGATTTCAAATGATATCTTGAAGTAAATAAAGAAAGAAAATTCACCCTCAGAGAATTGCAGCTACACCATCGTCACAGACAGAGCACATGGCATTCGGCATCACAAGATCAATTTTTTTCCACCAAATGGTTGAAATTAGGAACTCTGTACTCGCAATCCACAACTTTCACCACAAGAGGATTGGATTGTAAAGCAAAGTTCTACAAGCTAGCCAAGTGGGTCCCTCTATTGTTAAGTATTGACTAACAGCCGACTCGATTGGAGTGCAAGGCCAAAGGATGGTCTAGAAAAAAAACAAAATTCCCAGAAGTGAGTCCATAAGGAGAAGAGCTTCTTACAACATCGCATCTCCGTCGGCTTCCGCCTCCTCATCCTCCCTCCTGAGCTGACCGCATACATTACATTCCATTATATCAGAAGGACAGCCATCCGACGGAGGCAAAGGAGCCATTATCCTGCCGTTATTTTTTCTGTTACGCATATACCTGACGAAGACATACGCGTGGGGGAAGTCGGTCTCTTTCTCCTCCGTGATACCCATCTCTGACCTGCCCATTTGTTCTTCGGTGTCCTTCTCCATCCCTTCATTGCCACCATTGTCGTCTTTGTTGCTGTCATGGTTCTCATTTTTGTCATCGGACCAATTGGCCTCGACCTTGCGCTGATGTGATTAGACTTGAGCTCACTGAGCATCGCTGACCTCTGGTGAGGCTTGAGCTCACTGGAATCTAGTGAGCTCAACCTTGCCTATTGCAGGCGATTGGCCGAAGAAGAGGCACAAAAGAAAAAGCAATTGAAAATTCGATTTTAAAAGTAAAGAAAAAATGAAAAATAAAAATAAAACAATATCAAAAAGAGTGCACGAAGGTTTATACCAAGCGGTTGAAAATATTTTCTAATTTATTTTCTCATTTCAGCTAAATACCTAAAAATATTGTTATTCTCCTAGAAAAACTATTTACGGGAAAAAAAATTCGGATGCATCACACTTTTATTATTTTATTATTTTTTAAGTTTATTTTCGAGTTCCAGCCAAACGGGGCCAATGTAACATTGAACATGATCTAGTATAGTAGGCAGGTAATCACTTCTTCATCTGGACAACATTTAAATAGTCTCACAATTACTACTCATGAGTGGTAGATACACTTAACATAGACAAATTCACAATGCATTCGACTCATGCTCCTAAGGGTCCGTTTGTTTCGCGGAAAATAATTTCCGGGAAAACGTTTTCCGGATTTTCTGGCGTTCGTCTCACGAAAAATGAATTCCTTGAGGAAAATGTTTTCCATCAATGGAAAAAAGTCTTCTAAAGTAGGGGAAAATATTTTCCACTTTTGAAAAGTGGAAAATATTTTCCTCACTTGATCTTTCTTATCTCACATCTCTACAAATCATGACTTCCTCCTCTCCTTTCTTTTCTTTGGCAGAAGAACACCCCAAGTGCCATAACTTGGCATAGGAGGATCTTAAGTGCCATAACTTTGAAAATGTACACTTAAGTGCCAGTTTCGAAGTTAAATGGAACACTTAGGTGCCACTCCGGCGAAAATCCGACCAAATGGGTGACGTGGCAATTTTTCGGCAACTTGGACACAAAACGACGCCGTTTTGTATCTAACGTGGCGAGAAAATGCAAAAACGACGTCGTTTATGTCGATGTGTAAATAATTAATATAAAAATTAATTAAATTAAATTAAAGATTAATTTTATTTAAAATATTTAAAAAATAAAAAACCTAAAATTTTAAAAACTTAAATTGTAAAAAATTAAAATTAAAAAAATTAAAATTAAAAAACTTAAAATTAAAAAATTAAAAAAATTAAAATTAAAAATTTTAAAAACTTAAAATTTAAAAAAATTAAAATTTAAAAAACTTAACATTTAAACAAACTTAAAATTAAAATAACTTAAAATTAAAAAAATTAAATTAAGAACTTAAAATTTAAAAAAAAAACTAAAAATTTAAAAAAAAAAATTTTTTTTAAAAGGGGGGCGAAGGGGGCGGCTGAGGTGGCAATTTTAATTTTAAGGTTTTTAAATTTTAATTTTTTTAAATTTTAAGTTTTTTAAATTTTAATTTTTTAAATTTTAGGTTTTTTTTTTTTTTTTAAAATTTTAGGTTGTTTTAATTTTAATTTTTTAAAATTTTAAGTTTTTTAATTTTAAGTTTTTTAAATTTTAAGTTTTTTAAAATTTAATTTTTTAAAATTTAATTTTTTTAAAATTTAAGGTTTTTTAATTTTAAGTTTTTAATTTTAAGTTTTTAAATTTTAAGTTTTTAAATTTTAAGTTTTTTAAATTTTAAGTTTTTAAATTTTAAGTTTTTAAATTTTAAATTTTTAAATTTTAAGTTTTTTTAATTTTTAGTTTGTTAATTTTAAGTTTTTAAATTTTTTTTTTTTAAATTTTAAGTTTTTTAAATTTTAAGTTTTTAAATTTAAGTTTTTAAAATTTTAAGTTTTTTAAAATTTTAAGTTTTTAATTTTAAATTTTTTAAAATTTAAAGTTTTTAAATTTTTAGAATATTTTAAATAAAATTAAGTTTTAATTTAACTTAATTTTATTTTATATTAATTATTTATATGTAAGACACAAAACGACTTCGTTTTTGTATTTTCTCTTCACGTCGCCGCGCAAAACGGCGTTGTTTTGCGTCCAACTCTCCAGAAAAATTGCCACGTCACCCATTTTGGCCGGATTTTGGCGGAGTGGCACTTAAGTGTTCCACTTTACTTGAAATGGCACTTAAATGTACCTTTCCGGAAGTTATGGCGCACTCAAGTGTCCTCCCGTCTTAAAGTTATGACTCAGGTGTCCCAAACTCTTTTTCTTCTTTTATTTTTTCATTGGAATTATTTTTTAATTTTCTTTTTCTTTTATTAAATTCGAATTATTTTTAATTTCCTTTTTCTTTCATTTTCCTTTTTTTTTTTTTTTTTTTTTTTTTTTTTTTTTTTGTTTCCGTCTTCTTATTTCTTGGCTAGTCGTCGACCAAGTGAACCTCAAGCTCGTCGATCTCAAAGCGGCGCTCGTCGATCCGGCGAGTCTCGAGCTTGACACTCGCGCTCGCCAATCCGGGGAGCGGAAAATATTTTCCTTACCGAACACCGAAAAGTATTTTCTGAAACATTTTAAGGTTTTAGCCGAACACTAGAAAATATTGTCATTTTTCTGGAAAATGACTTCCGGGAAAATATTTTCCGGAAATGGCTCATTTTCTGCGAAACGAACGGACCCAATTTTTATCTTTTTTCCTCCCCTTCTTGCACACGATGCGTGTGCCCTAATGCTAGTGAATTTATTTTATAAGGATTCTTCTCAAAGCAAAAGTAGTGAACCGCCTTTAATCAGTTCTTTTTTTAATCAGTCTTTGAGCAAGAAAGGAATGTCCCCCACTTAGCTTATTTGGGAATAAAATTGAATGTGTTGCCCGCACGAAAGGGACCTGGAATGAGGTCACCAATATGCATAATTAGGGCTTAATTAATTCATCAAATGACGTACTAATCTGATCGGGTGATGGTCCTGCAATATATTTGTGTTCAGAGTTTACTAATCATAGCAGTTATAATGGATCCAAGCGCTTCTCGATTGGAGCTCATAAGCAGCAGAAGTATTTGAGTTTCACACAATATGGTTATTACTAGTCTTATGTGCCATCTAGAGTTATTTAACAGGAAGTTATATGATTGTCGTGAACAAATCCTGCACACATAATATCATTATGTCACTATTTGTGGCAACGTTTTTTTTCTATTTTATATGTGCAATGTGTGCATGAAAAAAGTGCATCGAATACTAAACTTTTTGACTTGAACAAGAGATCTAGAATTGTCATGCCCCGAACCCCGAGTGCGTGCCCATCCCTCTCTGGTCGATTTAATTTGCGACTTCCCAGGCCGAGTCGCTGACCCTTTCATTTTATTGCACATGCGGAAGCGAATAAATATCCCCTAACAGTAACCATCTCGGGATAGAAAAGCAGGACATCAATTCACAATAGCACACTTTTATAAACAACGAGATTCAGGTACAAAACGAGTTTAGTCGAAAACCTACAAAAAGGTCAACTCTCAAAAGAGGCTATCCTATGACATACTAATAGGACACATCCGCCGATCCTCTATACTCCACCTCCTTAGACTTCGGGGCCTTGGTCCTTCACGACAACCTTCTAAGGACCTGCAAATGGTTATTCAATAACCAGTGAGACAATGTCTCAGCAAGTCCATACTCTAAACTCCGATTAGGAGGAAAATACGCTCATGGGTGCCCTAACCACACAATCACGCATTTAGTATAGAGGACTTACCTCGCCTCAATTCCACCCTGCAGGTTAGTACAATCAAATACTCGACTAAACAATTCAATTCAACCATCAATCAGTCGACTCATTCGACTCCATGTCATCGATACCATCCATAAACTTTATTGATTCGAACATTGCTCACCTAAGCTGAAAAAGATATGCTCATATATCATTGTTCTCCAAAGCTGATGTCTAAACTTTGCTTACCGAAGCTGCTAGATCAATTATTGCTCATTAAAGCTGCTAATAACCTTTGCTCACCGAAGCTACTAAATAACTATAATGCTCGTCGAAGCTGATATCTAAAGTGCTCACTGAAGCTGCTAGAGATCTATAATGGTATTAATGCTCCCTGAAGCTGTTATAGATCTATATTGCTCACCTAAGCGATTTGATACTCAAAGACCACTTTCGGTGTCAACACTTTCGACACCGGTATTTTCCAATTAAAATACCCATATTTCACAAATTTTGGAATTAAATACCGAAAATCCAATCGGCACTCAATTTGCAGAATTTATCACTCAATTGCAAAAATTTAACCACACCATTACAATCGGCACGAAATTCCGGTCACGAGAGCTATCTCGGCCTAATTTCGAAAAAATAATTAATTTCAAAAATTAATTAAATAAATCAATTTAATTTCTAAAAATACTAACCTAGGCCAGAATTATTAAATTAAATACCAATATGGACCCGAAAAATTCCCGAACCCTTCTAGATAAATAATACAATTTACTTAGGCCTTAACTAAACCATGCTAACCACCTAACATGCTCAATTAAATAATTAAGTTTCTAATTTAATCTAACTAACCACCTAATTCCTAATTAAATAAATCTAAACACCCCTTAGACGTCATTAGCCTACTAAGAACAGTTTAGTGCATAAACTCACCGGTTTATTGCGGAAACCGGTTCACCACGACGACGGCGCGACGATGGCCGAAACCCAAACTTTCGGCGGTGTCGGTGGACACTTGGACCGGGGCTACAAGCCTTGTAGGCCCACAGAAAAAAGCTGGGCTTGGGCCGAACTTGGGCCGACTTGCTTCACGGGCTTGGGCTCGAAACTGGGCTTGCTGAACTTTGGAGATGGGTTGAAACTTGGGCTTCAAATGGGCCTGATCCAAAACTGAAGTTGGGCTGAACAAATGCGAGCTGGGCTTGCCTGAAGACTGGGCTGACTTTGGTTGAATTCTTGGGCCGAAGTTGGGCCGAATCCCAATGGGTTGAACCGCAGGCTTGGCTTGCGGGCTATAAAGAGGAAACCGGCGGCTTCAACAGTGAAAACGGGCCGATTGGAGCTCCAACGAGTGGGTGGTCGGCAACCAATGGCTCCCGGGAGTCTTGGGGATCTTGTGGGTGGATGGAATGGGCAAAGGAAGGGTTGAAATGGGGCGAAACAGCAAGAAAACGCGAAACAATGCAGGCGGTCAGCTTTCAGACGATCCGGCGAACGGCGGACTCTGGCGGCCGTACAGGATGAATGGCAGCTCCGTTTGGGGTGAGGTCGAGCTTATTGGAACATTATGGATGTCCTCTTCACGACGATAGGTGGCTCGTTTGCTAGTTCATCCGAGAAGTTTACTTTTTACTCAGACCTTTGGTGAGAGGTCAGCTGGAGCAGAAACCGGCGGTGGCGCGGGTGGAGGTGTGTGACGGCTGCAGCTCCTTCTGCTGGTCTTCTTGCTGGCTTGAGGGTTTCAAAAATGAAGAGGAGAGGTTCTTGGATGGTGGAGAGGTGAGAGAGATGGAGAGGATAGAGATGAGGGAAGAGATAAGAGAGATGAGATAGAGTTGAGGGAGACAAGGGCCCCATTGGCCTTATTTTCCAAAGTTTTGTCCCCCACAACTTGTCCAAGAAGCCAGCCATCTGTAGCTGTCATCCACCAGCCATTTCCAGCACATCTTCCCTTCTAGAAGACCCTTGAATTGGTCCAAAAATTGAGGGTTAAGGGGTATTACGAATTGGCCAAGAACTCCCTTAGTTGGACACCGTTTGTGACATCCTGAAATTCGACCCCATTTCGATAAAGTGAAATGGGCCTTTTGTCGACGTGCCTACGGTCCTTTTTCTCTAAGCTGATCACTCACGAGTTAACTAACCTATTAAGTGAAGCCGTTAAAGGATGTATCCACGGTAAAAATCCCTAAAAGCTACTTAATTGGTTCAATTGGACTAAAATCGCGTCCGATCGATTTTAACCACGGAATTGAACTCGATTTCGGGAATCGAATATTGAGTGTGTCATAATTCTTTTTTTTTTTTAGGACCTCGTCTCATCGTCCGTCAATTTATTGACGAGTCTGAAATTTTGAGAAAGAAATTATCGGAAGAAAAATCGAAGACCGGATGAAAATAAAAAGAGAAAGGAAAATATTAGAAGTAATTTGAATAGTAGGACTTTTTACTATTTGATTACTTTTTTTTTTTTTTTAATTTTCTTTTTCTCCCCCTTCCTTTTCTTTCTCTCTCTTCTCTCTCCTCTCCCCTCCCCCCTTCGTGCGAACACCCCACCGATCGAATCCCCTTGCCAAATTCAATTTGGCTTCTCTCTTTCTTTTTCACTTTTGACTAGTCAAAGCCCCTAATTCTTATCTCTTCTTTTTACCTTATCTTTCTCTCTCTCTTCTCTTTCTTCTTTCCCCACCCCACGTGATCGAAACACCTTTCTTCTTCCTTCTTCTTCATGAAAACCAGAAGCTGAAGAAGAACGAACAGCAGCAACTCACCGAAGACCGTTGCCGCCCACGCACCGTCGCCCGCGCGCCCACCGCTCCCCGCCGCCCGCATGCACCGCGCGCTCTGCCACTACCCGTCCCCTCGCGCCCAAGCGTCCCCCGCGCAATCCAACCGCTGCCAAGCCTCTGTCCAGCCCCCGTCTGGCCACCTCCGGCCATCGTTCGAAGCCGCCAGACCTCCACCGGCCTTCCCCCTTGCCTTGCCGTCCTTGTGGAAGTGTTTTGTGGCTGTCTTGTGCTTTTTTTTTCAGCAAATGCAGCCCTTGCCGTGTGGGTTTCCAGCCCTCTTCGGGCTCACTTTGGGCCATTTCCGGGCCCCAGACCCGAGCCGTGCTTTGGGAAGAATCGTTCCTCGCGCCGTGCCTGTCGGTTTGATCCGAGTTGCGTGCTATTCCAGTGAGTAATCTCACTAATCCTTGCATAGCGGGATAATTACACTTAGTGGTTGTTTAGTTTTATTTAATTAGGTTTATGTGGTTAGATTAGTGTTTATTAGTCGATTGAAATGCGAATTAGACAAATTGAATGTGTATTTAGCAAGTAGATATGGCCTACTATTTATTGAGGTAGCTCGGGATTTTTCCGACCCTTTATTGGGCTTCAATTTGACAATTCGAGCCTAAGTGGAATTTTTGGTATTTAAATATTATTTTTCGGAATTAAATTAATTAATTAATTATTTTCCGAAAATTCAACTGGGATGGCCAAGTGACTAGGAAATTTATGCTGATAACCATGGTGAAGTCCGTTTATTTAATTGTACTTTATTTTGAGCTAAATTGAATTTTTAATATTTATTATTTAATTTTCGAAATTAATTAATTATTTATTTATTTTCGGAAATTAAGGCTGAGATGGTTGGTGACCGAAATCTCGTGCTGATTGTCGTGGCGTGGTCCGTTTATTTATTTGAGCTCTACGTTGCATGGAATCAAGTAAATTGTGATATTTTAGGGATTTACCCTAAATTGATTGGAATTGATTGAGATTGAATTATTGATTGGTAGATGGCCAAGTTTGTTTATTCATCATTCTTATGCTTTGTTGAGTTGTAAAGTGTGTAGAATGGCGAGAGTAAATCAGAAGTACTTTGGGTTGGACCGATCAGGCACGGTGTATGGACCTACGTGGTTCGGTGATTAAGGACATCACTAGCGAAATTGGTGCCTTAAAGAACGCACGTATCAGTCTAGTACATATACCATCATAGGCATATGTGGTTCGGTGATTTGGGATATCACTGGCGAAAACGGTGCCTTAAAGAACGCACGTAGCTGTCCATTGAATACATGGTTATAGGCATGCGTGGTTCGGTGACTAAGGATGTCACTGGCAAAAACGGCGCCTTAAAGAACGCACGCAATTGTCTAGTGGATAAGTCACCTTGGCGAACTTGATGTCTGAGAGCATTGATGTGGCTTTGTGACCGAGTGCCCTATGGGAGATTATGCGGTATGAAATCAAAGATCTAGAATGGTCGGATTGACATGTAATCGACTTGTTCGATTGATCATTGATTTGATCCGATTGTTGTGATTTGATTAAGTGTTCGTTGTGAGTTATGAAGCGTTGTATATAACCTTGAATTGCAGGTTGAGACGAGGCCAAGGTAAGTCCCTCGACTCGTCCGTGCTTAGGCAACCGAGTAGTGTATTGGTTCCCTAATTGAGTCTTAGTGGGGTAGAACTCGCTGAGACGTAGTCTCATCCCGATTGTGGGACAACATTTCAGGATCCTGATGAGGAGCCGAGGAGGAGGAATCTGAGAAGGAGAACTCTGAGGTGAAATCTGAGGAGAAGGATTTTTGGAAGAAGAAGATAACACCGAGAGGGATCTTGAGTATGACTCGGATGGACTGAGATCCCATCCTCTTTTGTGAACTCCATTTTGATGTGAATAGAGTTAGAGTAAAAAGTTGTGAATAGTTGTGAAGTTCTCTGTTTTGTGTTGTATATAAAAGTTTAGTTATGAGTTTCAATATGAAAGTATGGCCCTACTTTTCTATCCCATTGTTTTATTGTTTGGGAATTTTCTTTATACTTCCGCTTACGCATATTAAAATAATAGGGTCGGCGATGCGTGCTAGGACGTCAGTATTAATCGACCAGGTGAGGGATGGGCACGCGTTCGAGGATTGGGGCGTGACATCCCGTTTAAGTGGTATCAGAGCGAAGTTGAAGATTGGAGTGATAAGGAGTGATGGTTCATGGGATGGTAGTAGGATGGCCTTTAAATTCATGCTGGTGCATGTCTGTGTTAGCTGAGTGCTAAAATTGTTTGTTGTTTGAATCACTCTGTTTCTAATTCGGTGTTGAATTGGAAGCAGGTGTCAGTAGATTAAAGCTACACCATGAGCGATCAGGAGCCGAGAACTCCTAGGCAGAGGACCTTGTCCTCAGTGACTCGGGCTAGAATGCCTACCAGAGGCAATGCCTGAGGCGGTCATAGTAGCTGGCGCTAGTGGTGAAGCACCACCTCCTGTTGGTGCTGGGGTTGCAGCCCTTAATGATCCCAGGTTGGATGGGATCTTGCGAGCTCTGGAACTGATGGGGAATAGAATGGATCAACAAGCTGCTACAATTGAAGCCGCCGTTCAAGCCATCGCTACTGCCGCTGCTGCCGCCACCGCTGGAGCCGCCCCTATAGTTCCCCCTATCGCTGCACTTGCCGCAGCACACGCTGAAGGTCCACTGGGAATAGTGGTCGCAAAAAGACCAATTCATAAGCTAGTAGAGCAATTTCTAAAGCTAAATCCACCTCAGTTCACCGGGATCGGAGACACTGAAGCTGCTTCTTCATGGATCCAGAAATTGGAGAAAGCCTTTGCACTGTTAATGTGCAATGAGGCTGAGAAAGTAGTACTTGCAACTTACCAACTGGAGGAAGTTGCAGATGCTTGGTGGAAGACAACTCGAGGAACCATATTTACAGAGGGTGTTGTTCCAGAGTGGAACACATTTCTAGTGGCCTTTAATGTTAAATATTTCTCAGAAACTGCCAGAGAGGTGAAGATGGCAAAGTTTCAACGTCTTTGCCAGGGTTCCCTAACCGTCGATCAATATGAGGCGAAGTTCGCTGAACTTTCTCAATACACTCTTGAGTTAATAGCAAATCCAACAAACCGAGTAAGAAGGTTCAGAGAAGGGTTCAGGCCAGACTTGAGGAGTACATTGATTTCCCTGAACTTGAAAACTTATAATGACCTTTATGAGAGGGCTTCGATGATCGAGAAGGATCAGAATGATAGAGTAGCATTATCTGGATCAAGATTCAATTCTCATAGAGACAACATCCGCCAAGGAAAGAGGCCGATGCTTGGAAACAGATTCCAGGACCTGCCCAACAAGAAGGGTAGATTCAGTAGGCCATTACCTAGTAATATTGGTGCGTGTTGCTTTTGTGGGAGGAGACATGGGACAGCTCCGTGCCCAGCTAGGACAGGAGTGTGTTACGAATGTGGCCAACAGGGTCACATCGCAAGGTATTGTCCGAGAAAGCAAGGAGGACGACCGCAGCTAGCACCGCCACCACCAAGAGGACAGATAAGAGGGTATGCCCCTCAGAACGTGCCGCAAGGAGGACAGCAGAGACCCCCAGCTCTGTTGGAAAACTATCTTCAGGTATTTTGAAGTTGACAAAACATTTTCCTCGTCTAGTCGATGATTTGCAGATTCTACTGACAAAGTCTGAAGATTAAAGTCTGAAGACTTATAGACTCTACTGGCAAAGTCTGACGACAGTAAGACTCAAGTATTCAAAGTATATCCTCATGGACAGTTTCCAGATCAAGATTCGTATTCTTATCTTATACGATTCCAACGGCTATGGAATATTTTTCTCTTTGGATTTAACACTAGAAGATCCTATTTCCTTATTCGTATAAACTCGCAGATTATTCTTGGAAAGATTTACTTATGGAAACCGAGATCCCGATTGTATGGGCGAACAGATTGATGGGCTATCTTCACTTGCCTTAAAGAGCTCGAGATCTCTCTAATTGATTACGTCCAACGAGGTTGATTGGAAGAACTTCTTTGGAAGGTGCCAACGGTCATGTAGGCATAAAGAAGTATATAAGAGAGATGCTCTAGTTGTTGAAGCGTGCTGGATAGAAGAATTCCAAAGTCTGAATCTCCATTTATATTGTGCGATCTTATTCTTCGAGTGTTATATGTAATCAAAAGAGAGATCATACTGTGGTGAGAACTTGAGGAAGTGTAGTAGAGTTTCTACACTGTGGACTCAAGAGCGTGAGACTGTAATCACTCATTTGATTCATAGTGAAATCCAGCCGAAGGCCTGTCCGTGGAGGAGAGTGGACGTAGGCTTGAATTAAGCCGAACCACTATAAATCTTGAGTCTTGTTTCTCTATCCCTAATCTCCTTGTCTTTATATTGCTGTGATTGTTAAGTTTTATTTAATCAATTTCTCGTTCGTGCAAATTGGTTTAAATTTCTCTTAATCACCTATTCACCCCCTCTAGGTGATAATCCTAGCCCTAACAATTGGTATCGAGCTCGTGTGCTCGTTTTTTAAGAAGTGTCTTTACTTCGAGTAAAAGATCTATGGCTAGTATGTTACTGCGGGGTTGGTTGAAGGTCAAAGCAATACCAGACCTCCATACTTTGATGGAAAAGACTACAAAGATATGGAAAAACAAGATGAAAGCATTCCTAAGATCGAAGGATCCTTTGGAATGGGAAGTGGTTGATAAAGGAATCATTCCTGCTGCTACATCAAGTTCAGAGAGAGGAAAAGAAGCTGCTGATCCCACTCTACTGACTCAAGAAGAAATCACCAAGAGACAGACTCTTGACGCCAAAGCTATTTACTCATTATATTGTGCTTTATCCCCTACTGAGTATAATAGAATATCTTCTTGTGATACAGCAAAAGAAGTCTGGGATAGGCTTCACATTACCTATGAAGGGGCGATCGTGTGAAAGAAACAAGGATCAATATTCTCTTGGGACAATATGAAATCTTTAAGATGAGATCGGGAGAATCAATAGCCGACATGTTTAGTCGCTTTACTGAAATTGTGAATGGTCTTGAATATCGGGGACATCCAATCTCAGGTCATATGAAGGTCAACAAACTCCTACGAGGACTCTAAAGAGCGGAATCATATTAAAACCTCAATAAGAGAGACTCAGAGGATTGCTCCACTCTCTGTAGACGAACTGGTTGGAACTCTTCAATCTTATGAAGTGGAACAGAACAATGAAGAAGAAGATTCAAAAGGTAAGAAATCTATTGCCTTAAAGTCTAATGACTATTCTGATGCTACTGATTCTCGAAGAAGATCTAGATGATGAAGAAGCTGGCACTCATGATAAAGAGATTGAAAAGTTGAACAAAAAAGGAAGGAAATTCAATTGGAAGAAACAAAGTTCGCAAAGGTTTCAGAACAAGTCAACAGAGGAAGATGATTCTAACAAAGAAGTGACTTGCTTTGAATGCAAGAAAAAGGGACACATTAGACCCAACTGTCCTTTGTTAAAGAAGAGAAAAGGAAAGACCGAGAAATACAGAAAATCACTCAAAGCGAGAGACTTGGAGTGATGCGAATGTGAAGAAAGTGATGATGATTATGCCAATATCTCGTTTAATGGCGAAATCGAGACTCGGACTCGAATCTTGATTCGAGACACGGACTCGCACGGTGAATTCGAGGTCGGTAACCTAAAAATTCTGTCAAAGTTTCTAAATATATTGATGAAGCGTGTCTTAGTCGAAACCCTCTCTTAAGAGGATCTCCGAATTGAAAAAGGAAAATTCTGCATTGAAGCAACAGAAAAAACTTTTGAAAGAAAAGTCTGATCAGTTGGAAAAAGACTTTGCAGTTATGAAAGAAAACTCAGACGTTGTTTCAAATGAAAATAGTCTTTTGAAAAATGATATTACTAATATATCAAAAAGATTTTCAAATGGTTCTGAAAAGTTGGATAAGATTCTTTCAATACAAAGACCATATTTTGATAAGTTAGGTCTTGGTATGACTTACGAGAAACTATTCCACTAATTGATTTTCCAAAGGTAAAGGAAAGAATCGAGACAGAGACCAGCCAAAGCTGTCTATAGGAATCATTTCCAGAAAGTTTTTGTAAAACCTGTTGGCAGAAATGCTTTAAGTTGTTCTAAGTGTAAAAGCTCAGAACATTTTGAGAAAGAATGTCCTTTGGTTTGGAGACCTGTTAAAAAGAGTGGGCTAAGACGTGTTACGTTCTAACACTTCGGACCCAAGATGATATGGGTACCAAAGAAAGCTTGAATCTATGATATTTGCGGGTTACTATCAAAAGGAAGATTAAATGGTACCTTGATAGTGGCTGCTCAAGACATATGACGGGGAGACTCAAATTGTTTCATAAGTCTTGTCCGGATAGACGGAGGAAAAGTTTCTTTTGGTGGTAACAATAAAGGAAGGATTACTGGTCGAGGAACAGTAAAGATTGGAAGCTTATCAATCAAGAATGTTTCTTTAGTTGAAGGGTTAAACTACAATTTGCTTAGTATAAGCCAAGTTGTGCGATGCGGTTTCAAGATCAATTTCCGGGAAGAAACTTGCTCTGGAATCGTAAAGACTTTTCTCAATCTTTCACCGGACGAAGACATGGCAATATCTATCTTACGGATGTGAATCAAGAAAGATCACAGTGCTTAATGTCAGTACAAGATGAAGCTGATCTTTGGCATAAAAAGCTAGGACATATCAACATGAAGCAAATCAACAAGATCTCTTCCAAGAAACTTGTTCGAGGATTGCCTACTTTAAATTACTCAAAGTTTGATCTATGCACACCATGCGTACTGGGTAAACAGGTAAGAAACTCTTACAAATCAATAAATAAAGTTTCCACTAATCATGTATTGCAGCTTCTGCATATAGACTTATTTGGACCTACCGAACACAAAGCATTGGTGGAAAAAGGTTAAATGTCTCGGTAATAGTGGATGATTATTCACGATTTACTTGGGTCTACTTTCTTTCAAGTAAGTCTGAGACTTTCTCACTCTTTTCAAAGTTTGCTAAGAAAATTCAGAATGAGAAAGGTCACACTATTTCAAGCATTCGAACAGACCATGGAGGTGAGTTTGAAAATCAAGACTTTGCGAAATTTACGTGATGATTTTGGTTTTCAGCATAAATTCTCTTCTCCATATACACCAGAACAAAATGGAGTTGTGGAAAGGAAGAATAGATCTTTACAAGAAATGGCAAGAACCTTGTTAATTGGAAATAATATTTCTTCAAGATTTTGGTCAAGCTGTTTCAAGCGCTTGCTATATTATAAATCGTGTGTTTTTAAGACCAATTCTTGAGAAAACCCCTTATGAAATCTTTAAAGGAAAGAAACCAATAGTTTCTTATTTTCAAATATTTGATTGTAAATGCTTTATTCTTAAGAATGCTAATGATCGTGTTGGTAAGTTTCAAGAAAAATCAGATGAAGGATTTTTCTTGGTTACTCAACTTCAAGCAAAGCCTACGAGTCTTCAACAAGAAGACTCGGAGCGTGGAAGAATCGATGAATGTCAAATTTCAAGAATCTCCACAAGTTCAGCAAATTCAGAATGAAGATTCAGAACCTGTTCCAGACTCTGCTGGGACTACCTCTACTGAAGTTGTTAACAATCCAGAATCAGAACAACAAGTTACTGATGAAGAATCTTCTCTAGAAAAAGATCATCAATCTATCAGACTGTCCAGTAACTGGAAGCACAAATCTAGTCATCCTGAAGAACTCATTATTGGAAACATTAATGAGGGAATTCGAACAAGATCCAAAAGGCGAGAAGAGTCTAGTGCTGTTGCTCTTATTTCTGAAATGGAACCCAAAAATATTGAAGAAGCTTTAGCCGATGAAAGCCGGATTGAAGCAATGCAAGAAGAACTCGGACAATTCGGTGTTAACGACGTATGGGAATTGACTCCTAAACCGAAAGGCAAATCAGTTGTTGGAGCTAAATGGGTATTCAGGAACAAAGTTGATGAAAATGGAAAGGTAACAAGAAACAAAGCAAGACTCGTGGCTAAAGGATACACGCAAGAAGAAGGCATAGACTATGATGAGACCTATGCTCCAGTAGCAAGGTTAGAAGCAATTAGATTATTGCTTGCTTTTGCTTGTTACAAGAATTTCAGGTTATTTCAAATGGATGTCAAAAGCGCATTCCTGAATGGACTTATTCAAGAGGAAGTCTACGTGGAACAACCGCCCGGTTTTGAAGACTCAAAGAAACCAGACTCTGTGTTCAGACTGAAGAAAGCCTTATACGGTTTGAAACAAGCACCTCGAGCTTGGTATGAAAGGTTAAGTAATTTTTAATTCAAAATGGTTTTTCTAAAGGAAAGGTAGACACTACTCTGTTTATCAAAAGGGAAGGTAAGAGCTTTTTATTAGTTCAAATTTATGTTGATGACATCATATTTGGATCAACTAATGAGTCTTTGTGCAAGAATTTCTCTAAGACTATGCAGGATGAATTCGAGATGAGCATGATGGGTGAATTATCCTTTTTCCTTGGTCTACAAGTGAAACAACTAAAGGAAGGGATATTTATTCATCAAGAGAAATATGCAAAAGAACTTGTTAAAAAGTTCGGTCGGAAAACCGCAAGAAGACCGACATACCAATGTCAAGCTCCTTGAAGATAGACAAAGACGAAGCGGGGAAGAAAGTTGATCGAAATTATACGAAGTATCATCATCATCGGATCACTTCTTTATCTCACGCTTCTAGACGACATATTATTTAGTGTTTGCATATGTGCTAGATTTCAATCGATCCTAAAGAATCTCATTTAAGTGCTGCTAAGCGTATTATTAAATATGTTGCTTCTCTTGCTAAGATTGGTCTTTGGTATCCTAAAGAAGGAGACTTTACTCTTCTTGGCTATTCGACGTTGCATCTTGCGGGTTGTAGAGTTGAAAGAAAAAGCACTTCGAGGTACTTGTCAATTGCTTGGAAACGGGCGGTATCTTGGTTTTCAAGAAAACAAAGTACTTGTGGCTCTTTCAACGACGAGCGAATACGTAGCCCTTGGGAGTTGCTGTTCTCAAATACTGTGGATTAAACAACAATTACAAGACTTTGGGATTAAGGACTCTTGCACAGAGATCAGATGTGATAATACCAGCGCAATCAATCTCACAAAGAATCCTATCCTACACTCAAGAGCAAACCATATTGAGATTCGACATCATTTTATAAGAGATCATGTTCAGAACAAAGAAGTCTTGATACAGTTCATAGACTCAAAGAATCAATTGGCAGACATCTTCACAAAGCCACTTGAGAAAAGCTCATTTGAGTCTATTCGCTCCAAACTCAATATTTTATCTCTTGAAGAATGTTGAAGCTCAGACTCACAATCTTAGAGTCTGACAGAGTATCAGACTCATAAGGGTACAGACTGAGAATGCCAATCGACGCGACTGTAAGTTTACTTATTTGCTTAATTCTGTTATTTTGAAAAGGTAAGTTTGATTGGTTACATCTAATCGTGTTTATTAAGGCAGTTAATTTCAAAAAGGGGTGGTTACCAATTTATTAAGGCAGTTATTTGTTTTTAAAAGGCAATTTCTAAATATTTCTAAATTCCGCGACGCTTGATATACCCCGCTTCGAGTTATCTTTAACATTCATCTTCTCCTTCGTTTTTACTACTCGAAACCCTAGATAAAAAGCTTTCACTCCCGCAACTTTTCTCTCAAATTTCTACAAAGATCTCAACTTTCTTGCGAATCAAGTGTGAAAGTTTCTCCAAAAGTTCTACAAGAAAGTGACAATGTCTTACCAGAGAAAGTCTTCGAGGATCGCTAACAGGGGACCATAAGGTTCTGGAGAGGGTCCTACTCACTTCGATCTTACTGAAGAAAGCGACGTCCCTACAGCACAGTCTCCTCAACATTCTCAGCAGCGCACCACCTCCACCAGACCTCATGATGATAAACCTCAACATGCAGAAGAAGTTCTTGAAGATATCGAACCAGTGTTGTTCCTGCTGGAACAGCAGCAAAGGCTTTCACAAACTTTCCCAATGACCCTAGGTTTGGAGGGTTTAATCAACCAGAGGGAAAGGATGATGATGAAAAAATGTTCTTGCATTTTAAGCCTTGGATGGGTTGGCTGCAAACCTTCGAGGGAAGAGGGATGAATTGTTTCGATCTGATGGACATAGGAAGGTGTTTGACAAACTGCTGAAGCGTGGAGTGATGAATCCACGAACCGTAGACTTTGATTTTCTGGATCTACTGAGCATTCATCTTAGAGAGAAGTTTGAAAAGCTTCAGTTGTATACGTTCTACACTGAATGTGATAAAGCTTATCCTGAATTAACTGCATACTTCTATTCAAACATAAGCTTTCTTGATGCGAACAGCTTTTCATTTAGTGTGCGAGACAGGGACTATATCGTTGATACGGACACACTGGCAGATGTTATGGGTGCGGAAAGGGGTGCTTTCCAATCCATCTCTGTGTCTGTAAGTCATGCCACCTTGGAACTGGCAAGAGACCGAATTGCTGAAGGACGGCTCTCTTACTCTAGACTGAATGCAACCAACATCCTGCTTAACAAAATTGTGATCAACTGTCTTAGACCAAAGTCAACATCAAAGACAGATGTATCCATATCAGAAGCAAAGTTGATGTGTGCCATTAAGCTTGGCCTTAAGTTTTCCTTGCCACATACTATCATGTTTCACATGTACAGGACAATGGCAAAGGACAAGGGACAACTTCCTTATGCTGCTCTCATCACACGTCTCCTCAGACACTTGAACATCCAGTCTCCTCCTGCTCTCTCTGTGAAGACTATTAGCCAAATGGTTATTGGTCTGAGGATGATAACCAAGATGCGTCTGAAGGAGCTCAGCAAAAAGTTAGAGCAGTTCAAGGAAAAGACTCCTGTCAAAACAAGGCCAGACTCTGCTGCATCAAAAAGAAAGGGAAAGGAACCAATGGCTGGTCCTACCAAGAAGAAGAGAAGGGCAATCATCTTGGAAGAAGAAGAAGATGAAGATGCTTTGCCTATCTCTCGCTCTTGTCTCACGATTTTTCGTACCTATTCCACTGCTTCCTCAGAACAACATTTTACGAGAAGACACGAGAGAAAGGCCTTCGGGGAAAGGGATCCTTAGAAGAAGAAGCAGAAGAAGAAGAGAAGGAAGAAGAAGAGAAGAGAGAAGAAGAGAAGAAAGAAAAAGAGGAAGAAGACGAGACAAAGAAAGAGAAAGAAGAGGAAGCAGAAGAGAAAGAGGAAGAGACGAGAGAAAGAGAAAGAGGAAGAACCCGCACGTACAGCATTCTCCAAGAAAAAAGGGCTCAATGAGGAATCCCTCAAAAAGAAGAGTTTTCTCTCCTCCCGAGGATATTGAGACAGGGGGAGATGAACGACAAGAATATACTCCTCTTTTGCTGACTTTCACACATGCAAGTGTTAGTCGATCGCCTCCTCATGCTGAAGATGCTGCTCAGGGAGAACCATCATCTCCAAACCCTCCTGCTGATGTTCACACTTGCTTGACTCCATCGTCAGACCGAGTTGATGCAAGCACTCGGACCGAGAATTCAGATTTTGCAGCATCGCTTGAGATCATGCTGGAACTTAAGGGCCAAATCTATGCTATGGGGTGTGAATTTCAGACTCTGAGAATGAGAATCATGCCATGTTCATCACCATGCATGATCAGATCAAAGATGTTCAGCGTCAGATTGAGGCTACTGCCAGAGGCACTGTTCTTGCTCAACTGCAGGAAGATCTGAGGAAGCTTGAAAGCACAGTCAAGTCTATGGAGGACTTTCAACTTGTTCGCATTCCTCGTGCTCCTTGAATTCTTTTTGGTGCTGACAAAAAGGGGGAGAAGACTCTGCAGATTTTAAAGACTTTCACTCTTATCTTCTATCCTCACTCCAAAACCAAACCTTCACTTTTTAATATCCTTTTTGGTTTATGATTGTGTTTGATACTTTGACTTGATCTTGAGTTTGTTGAATGTGTGCTCTTTATTGCATCGCTTAAGCTTTCAAATTAGATTAAGATAGTAATGTTTGTATATGGCTAATGAGTTTTCTGTGGATGCAGATCTGTGTACGTGGTATGTACGTATGCAAGGACTTCGTATGCGGGATAATTTCTACTATCTTGTTCTAACCTTTTATGAGATATCAATGACGCTTAAGACTTGTAGTGCGGGGTATTAATATTCAAATCTGCGGGAAAGTTTTGTCACCATCAAAAGGGGGAGATTGTTGGAAAACTATCTTCGTGTATTTTGAAGTTGACAAAACATTTTCCTCGCCTAGTACGATGATTTGCGATTCTACCGACAAAGTCGAAGATCAAAGTCTCGAAGACTTATAGACTCTACATCGGGCAAAGTCGACGACAAGTAAGACTCAAGTATTCAAAGTATATCCTCATGGACAGTTTCCAGATCAAGATTCGTATTCTTATCTTATACGATTCCAACGGCTATGGAATATTTTTCTACTGGATTTAACACTAGAAGATCCTATTTCCTTATTCGTATAAACTCGCAGATTATTCTTGGAAAGATTTACTTATGGAAACCGAGATCCTGATTGTATGGGCGAACATGATTGATGGGCTATCTTCACTTGCCTTAAAGAGCTCGAGATCTCTCTAATTGATTCGTCCAACGGGTTGATTGGAAGAACTTCTTTGGAAGGTGCCAACGGTCATGTAGGCATAAAGAAGTATATAAGAGAGATGCTCTAGTTGTTGAAGCGTCTTTGGATAGAAGAATTCCAAAGTCCGAATCTCCATTTATATTGTGCGATCTTATTCTTCGAGTGTTATATGTAATCAAAAGAGAGATCATACGTGGTGAGAACTTGAGGAAGTGTAGTAGAGTTTCTACACCGTGGACTCAAGAGCGTGAGACCGTAATCACTCATTTGATTCATAGTGAAATCCAGCCGAAGGGCTGTCCGTCCGTGGAGGAGAGTGGACGTAGGCTTGAATTAAGCCGAACCACTATAAATCTTGAGTCTTGTTTCTCTATCCCTAATCTCCTTGTCTTTATATTGCTGTGATTGTTAAGTTTTATTTAATCAATTTCTCGTTCTGTGCAAATTGGTTTAAATTTCTCTTAATCACCTATTCACCCCCCTCTAGGTGATAATCCTAGCCCTAACAAGCTCAAGGCATGATTTATGCAATCACGCAAGGTTAGGCAAAAGCTGCGCCTGACGTGATCACAGGTATGGTTTCGCTCAACGACCAACCTGCTTATGCTTTATTTGATCCAGGAGCAACTCACTCCTTTATTGCCGAGCAGTATGTTAAGTTGATAGGAGTCAGTCCTATATTATTGGAGTCGACAATATGCATATCTACACCCCTAAAAGATAAGGTCATTGCTGCTTTGGGTTGTCCGGGGTGCAAGTTAGAGAATGGTGAGCGAGTGGGGAAGATAGATCTTATAGTCCTAGCCATGTATGACTTTGATTTGATAATTGGCATGGACTGGCTCACCAATCAACGAGCTAACATAGGCTGCTATCGCAAAACGATTCAGTTTGACCCGCTAGAGGGTAAGAGCTTCGAGTTTGTAGGAAGTCGAGGAGGACCCTCGATTGTCCTAATCTCGTAGCAAGAGACATCTTGTCTGTTAGACGAGGGTTGCCAAGGGTACCTGGCAATTGTCGTGGACACAACAGTTAAGGAACTGAAAGTGGAGGACATTCCAGTTGTGCAAGAATTCCAAGATGTCTTTCGAAAAGAATCGCCCGGATTACCGCCAGAAAGGAAGATTGAGTTTGTGATTGAATTAGCACCAGGGACAGAGCCGATCTCGAAAGCACCGTACAGGATGGCATTATCAGAGTTGAAAGAACTGAAGGTGCAGATGCAAGAATTATTGGACAAAGGATTTATTCGTCCTAGTGCATCACCTTGGGGAGCACCAGTTCTATTTGTTAAGAAGAAAGATGGATCCTTGCGCCTATACATCGACTACCGACAGCTCAACCAAGTAACCATTAAGAACAAGTATCCCCTCCCAAGGATAGATGATCTGTTCGATCAGTTGCAAGGAGCGTCAATATTTTCAAAGATTGACTTAAGGACGGGATATCATCAGTTGAGAATTAAGAAAGCGGATATCCCTAAGTCAGCATTTCGTACTCGGTATGGTCACTATGAGTTCACAGTAATGCCATTTGGGTTAACGAATGCTCTAGCTGCTTTCATGGATATGATGAACCAAATATTCAAGGAATATTTAGATCAGTTTGTGATCGTGTTCATAGATGATATCTTGGTCTATTCGAAGAGTGATGAAGAACATGAGAATCACCTGAGATTAGTGCTCCAAACCTTAAGGATGCATCAGTTGTATGCTAAGTTTAGCAAATGCGAGTTTTGGTTGACTCGTGTTGCGTTCCTAGGTCATGTGATTTCCAGAGAAGGAATCTTCGTCGACCCGAGCAAGATAGAAGCCGTGATCAATTGGCAGAGACCACATCAGTGACAGAAATCAAAAGTTTTCTGGGTTTGGCAGGGTATTACAGATGGTTTGTGGAAGGTTTCTTAACGTTAGCATGGCCTTTAACTAAGCTCACAAAGAAAGATGAGAAGTTTGTATGGTCAGACAAGTGCAAGCGTAGTTTTCAAGAGCTGAAAGAAAAGTTGACTATGGCTCTTGTGCTGACAATTCCATCTGGTCTTGGAGGATTTGAGATCTACAGTGATGCGTCATTCAAAGGACTGGGTTGCGTGTTAATGCAACATGGTAGGGTAGTTGCATACGCTTCTCGCCAATTGAGACCTCATGAACAGAACTATCCAACGCATGACTTAGAGCTCGCAGCAATTATCTTTGCCTTGAAGATTTGGAGACTTTATTTGTGTGGTGAGAAATTTCAGATCTTCACGGACCATCAGAGTCTCAAGTACCTGTTCTCTCAGAAGGAGTTGAACATGAGACAGCGCAGATGGATGGAATTACTGAAAGACTACGACTGTGATATTCTATACCATCTAGGGAAGGCGAACAAAGTCGTCGATGCATTGAGTCGGAAGTCTTCTTTAGCTTAGATCTGGATTAAAGAGTGGAACTCAATCGAGAGAGCTCGGGATTTGGAATTCAAATTTGAGGTAGGCCACCTTTCAAGTTTCATGGCCACCCTTAGAATTGAACCGAATGTCCAGGTCAGAATTAAACAACTCCAACCGACAAATCCAGATGTACATAAGATTCTTCAGGAGGACACTAAGAAAAGAAAGGCCGACTTTCAGATTGCCGATGACGGGACATTAAGGTCCCAAGGACGTTTGGTTGTACCGAACGATGTAGGGCTTAGAGAAGAAATTTTATCTGAAGCACATCGTAGCAGTTACAGTGTTCACCTTGGAAGCACTAAAATGTATTAGAATCTGCGTCAACACTATTAGTGGTCAGGTATGAAGACGGACGTCGCCAAGCATGTGGCCAAGTGTCTGACATGTCAACAAGTAAAACCCCAACATTGCAAACAAGGAGGACTCTTGCAACCTCTTACGATCCCAGAATGGAAATGGGAGCATATCACGATGGACTTCATGACTGGACTACCAAGAAGTCAGAGAGGAAGTGATTCAACTTGGGTAGTAGTGGACAGACTGATCAAGTCGACTCACTTCATTGCAGTTCAAAAGGACTTCAGTCTTGATAGACACGCAGATCTTTATGTGCGTCAAGTGGTTTGAATGCATGGAGTGCTAGTGACGATAACCTCAGATAGAGACCCGAGGTTTATTGCTGCTTTTTGGAAGAGCTTGCAGAGTGCTTTAGGTACAAAGCTTCAGTACAGTACGGCGTACCATCCTCAGACAGATGGCTAGTCTGAGAGGACGATTCAGACTCTCGAGGATATGTTGAGAGCTTGTGTAATAGACTTCAAAGGAAGTTGGGAAGATCAGTTGCACTTAGTAGAATTTGCCTACAACAATAGTTACCGGCAAAGTATCAAGATGGCTCCATTTGAAGCGTTGTATGGCAGAGCATGCAGAACTCCAGTATGTTGGGATGAAGTCGGAGAAAGGAAGATAACCGGCCTAGAGTTAGTTCAGCAGTCAGTAGATGCCGTGGCAATGATCAGAAACAGATTGAAGACCGCGCAAAGCAGACAGAAAAGTTACGCAGATAAATGCCGAAGATCTTTGGAATTCCAAGTTGGTGACCACGTTTTCCTAAAGGTGTCACTAATGAGGGGAACTTTGCGCTTCGGGAAGAAAGGTAAGCTGAGTCCGAGGTACGTAGGTCCATTTGAAATTCTTGAGAGAATTGGGACCTTAGAGTATCGTCTTGCATTGTCACCAAAGTTGGCGCAAGTGCATGACGTCTTTCACGTGTCGATGTTGAGGAAGTACGAGCCTGACCCAACACACGTGCTCAATTTTGAAGAATTGGATGTGGATGACAGAGTGTCATACGTGGAAAGATCGGTCCAGATTGTAGACAGAAAGGAGCAAGTACTACGTACAAAGACCATTCCGTTGGTCAAAGTGATCTGGCAACACCACGGTACTGAAGGAGCAACATGGGAGACTGAAGAGTCGATGAGAGAATTGTACCCCCACTTTTTTGCTTAAGTTTGTAAGGTTTAAATTTCGAGGACGAAATTTTTATAAGAGGGGAAGAGTTGTGACATCCTGAAATTCGACCCCGTTTTGATAAAGTGAAATAGGCCTCTCGTCGATGTGCCTACGGTCCTTTTTCTCTGAGCTGATCACTCACGAGTTAACTAACCTATTGAGTGAAGCCGTTAAAGGATGTATCCGCGGTAAAAACCCCTAAAAGCTACTTAATTGGTTGAATTGGAGTAAAATCGCGTCCGATCGATTTTAACCACGGAATTGAACTCGATTTCGGGAATCGAATATTAAGCATGTCATAATTCTTTTTTTTAGGACCTCGTCTCGTCATCCGTCAATTTATTGACGAGTCCGAAATTTCGAGAAAGAAATTATCGGAAGAAAAGTCGAAGACCGGATGAAAATAAAAAGAGAAAGGGAAAATATTAGAAGTAATTTGAATAGTAGGACTTTTTACTATTTGATTACTTTTTTTTTTTTTTTTTTTTTTCTCCCCCTTTCTTTTCTTTCTCTCTCTTCTCTCTCCTCTCCCCTCCCCCCTTCGTGCGAGCACCCCACCGACCGAATCCCCTTGCCAAATTCAATTTGGCTTCTCTCTCTTTCTTTTTCACTTTTGACTAGTCAAAGCCCCTAATTCTTATCTCTTCTTTTTACCTTATCTTTCTCTCTCTCTTCTCTTTCTTCTTTCCCCACCCCACGTGACCGAAACACCTTTCTTCTTCCTTCTTCTTCATGAAAACCAGAAGTTGAAGAAGAACGGATAGTAGCAGTTCGCCGAAGATCGTCGCCGCCCATGCACCGCCGCCCGCGTGCCCACCACTCGCCGCTGTCCGACCGCCTGCGTGCGCCGCACGCTTCGCCACCACCCGTCCCCTCGCGCCCAGGCGTCCCCCGCGCGATCCAGCCGCTGCCCAGCCTCTGTCCAGCCCCCGTTCAGCCACCTCCGGCCACCATTCGAAGCCGCCGGACCTCCACTGGCCTTCCCTCATGCCTTGCCGTCCTTGTGGAACTGTTTTATGGTTGTCTTGTGCTTTTTTTTTCCAGCAAACGCAGCCCCCGCCATGTGGGTTTCCAGCCCTCTTCGGGCTCACTTTGGGCCGTTTTCGGGCCCCGCACCCGAGACGTGCTTTGGGAAGAATCGTTCCTCGCGCCGTGCCCGTCGGTTTGATCCGAGTTGCGCGCGATTCCAGTGAGTAATCTCACTAATCCTTGCTTAGCGGGATAATTACACTTAGTGGTTGTTTAGTTTTATTTAATTAGGTTTATGTGGTTAGATTAGTGTTTATTAGTCGATTGAAATGCGAATTAGACAAATTGAATGTGTATTTAGCAAGTAGATATGGTCTACTATTTATTGAGGGTAGCTCGGGATTTTTCCGACCCTTTATTGGGCTTCAATTTGACAATTGGGGCCTAAGTGGAATTTTTGGTATTTAAATATTATTTTTCGGAATTAAATTAATTAATTATTTTTTCCGAAAATTCAACTGGGATAAAGTGACCGGAAATTTATGCTGATAACCATGGTAAAGTCCGTTTATTTAATTGTACTTTATTTTGAGCTAAATTGAATTTTTAATATTTATTATTTAATTTTCGAAATTAATTAATTAATTAATTATTTTCAGAAATTAAGGCTGAGATGGTCGGTGACCGAAATCTCGTGCTGATTGTCGTGGCGCGGTCCGTTTATTTATTTGAGCTCTACGTTGCATGGAATTAAGTAAATTGTTATATTTTAGGGATTTACCCTAAATTGATTTGAATTGATTGATTTTGAATTATTGATTGGTAGATGGCCAAGTTTGTTTATTTAGCATTCTTATGCTTTGTTGAGTTGTAAAGTGTGTAGAATGGCAAGAGTGAATCAGAAGTACTTTGGGTTGGACCGATCAGGCACGGTGTATGGACCTACGTGGTTCGGTGATTAAGGACATCACTGGCGAAAGCGGCGCCTTAAAGAATGCACGTATCGGTCTAGTACAGATACCATCACAGGCATACGTGGTTCAGTGATTTGGGATATCACTGGCGAAAACAGCGCCTTAAAGAACGCACGTTGCTGTCTATTGAATACATGGTTATAGGCATGCGTGGTTCGGTGACTAAAGATGTCACTGGCGAAAACGGCGCCTTACAGAACGCACGCAATTGTCTAGTGGATAAGTCACCTTGGCGAACTTGACGCCCGAAAGCATTGATGTGGCTCTGTTTCCGAGTGCCCTATGGGAGATTATAGGTATGAAATCAATGATTTAGAATGGTCCGACTGACATGTAATCGACTTGTTCGATTGATCTTTGATTTGATCCGATTGTTGTGATTTGATTGAGTGTTCGTTGTGAGTTATGAAGCGTTGTATATAACCTTGAATTGTAGGTTGAGATTGAGACCAAGGTAAGTCTTTTGACTCGTGCTGTGCTTAGGCAACCGAGTAGTGTATTGGTTCCCTAATTGACTCTTAGTGGGGTAAAACTCGCTGAGACATAGTCTCATCCCGGTTGTGGGACAACATTTCAGGATCCCGATGAGGAGCTGAGGAGGAGGAATCTAAGATGGAGAACTCTGAGGTGAAATCTGAGGAGAAGGATTTTTGGAAGAAGAAGATAACACTGAGAGGGATCTTGAGTACGACCCGGATGGACTGAGATCCCATCCTCTTTTGTGAACTCCATTTTGATGTGAATATAGTTAGAGTAAAAAGTTGTGAATAGTTGTGAAGTACTCTATTTTGTGTTGTATATAAAAGTTTGGTTATGAGTTTCAATATGAAAGTATGGCCCTACTTTTCTATCCCATTATTTTATTGTCTGGGGATTTTCTTTATACTTCCGCTCGCGCATATTAAAACAATAGGGTCGGCGATGCGTCCTTGGATGTCGCTATTAATCGACCAGGTGAGGGATGGGCATGCGTTTGAGGATCGGGGCGTGACACCGTTCCTCACTTGATTCAATCTCATATGGCTTCAATTAATTCAATTGGTACTCAATTGCTTCAATTGATATTTTTCCTCACCCATAAATTCATCATGCTTCTCAAATGCATGATTAGAAACAATCCTCGACATTTTCTGCACAAAAACGACCCGGCGACGAATTTTTCCCAAAAAGTGTCGGGTGTCAAAAAAATCTTCTGAGACTGAGTCAACGCTCCTAAAATTTATCGTGACATGACAGAATCTTCAATTTCTGAAATCGGATTTGAATTCACAGTTAATTTCCATTTGGCGCGTTTTTAGCGTGACCTAGGTTACCAGGTAACTTTTAGGCATTTTTAGTGCAAATGACCCATGGTTGATTTTCTTTGAGCCACAATGAACCCACTCGACACATTGACGACTCTTGGTTGTCATAAAAATTTCAATGATTCAAATATAGACACAAGGTACCAAAACAATAAGAAAATCAGTCTAATGTCGGCTGACGAGAATTTTCCAATTTAGTGGTGTCACCCACCATTAGCCACACATCTCAGTCGAACCGACCTATCTCTGATTTCAAATCGATTTTATACTGTGCCATAATGGCCTCTAAAGATGGACACGGTCAAGAAGCCGATCCCTGGTCGAATTCTCTAGTCTATTTGCCTTAAAATTCTTAATGATTTCCCCAGTTAGTCTAGTTATCTCAAGAGTGATCAGCTCTGAAAACAGCCTTATAAGCGCATCAATGAAATGCTCAATTTATTCAGTAGAAAATAGGGTTGAAAATCTGGGATATCACAGAAATATCTCAAATATATAATGAAAACATGACAACAAAAAAGAAGTATCATTTTAAATCTACTGTCACTTCAAATATGTAAAGTTGTTGTCCAAATTGGCATTACATGTATTCAATCCATAGGAGCCCTTTGATTAAGAGAGACACACGGGAGATTCATCGAATTCACAGGCTAATACACGATCGGGGGATTACGGGCGTTGCGTGCATGAAATTCAAATCGTGGTGCAGGAGAAGCGAATCACATGTACATGGCTTGTCCCATAACTCATCTTGAAGTATTAGTTGGTCCTAGGCACCCCCAAACTTTCATCCCCCTCTTCACTCTTCCAATCTCTCCCTCTCCCCATATATTCACCTCTTCTCTCACTCCTTTCAGCTTGAAGAAAAAAAAAGACCCTCCGAACAGAAACTTGTAGAACCTGTGAAACTTATGGAACTCTCTCTCCTATGGAACCGGATGAGTCCGACTTGATTGCCCCACTTGACGAGAGCCTCCAGTCCATGCCCTTCGATGACGAGGAGCAACGGTACTGGAAGATGCAATCCATCTATAGGGTCCCCGCACGTTTCATCGCCATCAACCGCAAGGCCTACCGGCCGCAAGTTGTCTCCTTCGGCCCCTACCACCACGGCGAGGCCCACCTCCTCCCCATGGAGAAACACAAGCGCCGCACGGTCTGCCACTTCCTCAAGCGGTCCAAGAAGCCTATGAAGCGCTTCTTCAAGTCCCTAAGGGAGGTGGCGTGGGACCTCGAGGAGAGCTACGACGCGTTGGACCCAAAGTGGAAGGTAGGCAGCGGCGAGGGCGGGGCACGCCTGTTCCTGGAGCTGATGATAACTGACGGCTGCTTCATGCTCGAGATCTTGAGGTTCACAACCAACGAGGTGGACGACTACACGCCCAACGACCCCATCTTCAATTACCACGGGAGAATCCACATAATGTCAGACATTTGGAAGGATATGCTGATGCTGTAGAATCGGCTTCCGATGCTAGTGCTGGATCGGCTGGTGGCTGTGGAGAGCTATGGCAAGAAGGTTTCTTTCTTAGATTTCGGTCGATCGTAAGACGAGAAAATATTGCAAGTATGCAAACTGCCATACTTTGTGCACCTAACAGTACATCTTTGTGATCTCACATGAACCCTATGATGGATCCACCAAATCTAATGTTCTAAATGCATTGATTGCATGGTTCACAATCAACCGATAATTTGATTAGTAAATCTATCACCGAAACTTCATTCATTTCCCTTTTTCGTAAGTAGTATCAATACGACCACAATCTCAGATTCAATGTACTTACTTCACTCCAATAACACAAGATAGCAAATTCGTCAGCAAGCTCCTCCACAAGCTCTTATCGTTCCCCACCAAGGGCATCACAAGGATGGGCAAATACCTGCACGTCCTAGACGCTTTCAGGAACAGCAAGCTGATGGAGCCTGAGAAGAAGGACGAGGAGGTTACTTTCTTAGAATTCAGTCTGTCGTAAGAGATGCTATTGCAAGTATGCTAACCGTCGTACTATGTGTTGGATAAATTCTCTTCAGATATTTTGAAGTCGACAAAACATTTCCATCAGTCTAGTCGAAGGCTTGCGACTCTACCGGCAAAGTCTCGAAGACCAAAGTCCGAAGATATCAAGACTCAAGTTTCAAAGTCTACTCTCATGGATAGTTTCCAGATCGACAAGTTAAAACTTCTATTCGATTTTATCTAATATGGTTTTGACTCCAACGGCTAAGGAATATCTCTCGACCGGAATCAGCACTACAAGATCTTATATTCGTATCCGAATAAATCTAGATTCTCTAAGATTCGCAACTTATATTTGGAAGGTTCTACTTATGGAAACCAAGATCTTGATTGTATGGGCGAACAAGATTGATGGGCTATCAACACTTGCCTTAAAGAGCTCGAGATCTCTCTAAATTGATTATGTCCAACGGGTTGATTGGAAGAACTTCTTTGGAAGGTGCCAACGGTAATGAAGGCATGGAGAAGTATTTAAGAGAGACGCTCAAGTTGTTGAAGGGTGCCGGATAGAAGAATTCCAAAGTCTGAATATCCTTGTTATTTTGTGATCCTATTCTTCGAGCTATACTTGTAATCAAAAGAGAGACTAAAGTGTGGTAAGGCCTTGAGGAAGTGTAGTAGAAACTCTACACTGTAGAATCAAGGGCGTGAGATTGTAAACTCTCTTTTTGATTGTTAGTGAAATCCAGCCAGAAGGGCTGTCCGTGCGGGAGAGTGGACGTAGGCATGGTCTAAGCCAAACCACTATAAATCTGGAGTCTTGATTCTCTATCCCTAATCCTTTTATTTTTCATTACTTTCTTTTGCAGCGATTACTGTTTTTAATTCCTTAATCTCTCATCAAAGAAATTGCTTATACATTTGGTTAAATTTATAAAATTATCTTAGTCACCTATTCACCCTCCTCTAGGTGCTCATTCTAGTCCTAACAATTGGTATAAGAGTTTGTGTACTTGTTTATAAGAAGTGTCTTTACTTCTAAGTAAAAGATCTATGGCTAGTATGTTGCCTATAGGGTTGGTTGAAGGTCAAAGCAACACCAGACCTCCATACTTTGATGGAAAAGACTACTGACATATGGAAAAACAAGATTAAAGCATTCCTAAGATCGAAAGATCCTTTAGAATGGGAAGTAGTAGACAAAGGAATCATTCCCGCTCGCCGCATCGAATCGAGAGAGGAAAAGAAGTTCTTTGTTCCTATCGAGATGACTCAAGAAGATATAACCAAGAGACAGACTCTTGACGCTAAAGCCATTTATTCCTTATATTGTGCTTTATCCCCTACTGAGTATAACAAAATATCTTCTTGTGATACAGCGAAAGAAGTCTGGGATAGGCTTCACATTACCTATGAAGGGACTGATCGAGTGAAAGAAACAAGGATCAATATTCTTTTGGGACAATATGAAGTCTTTAAGATGAGATCAGGAGAATCAATAACTGACATGTTTAGTCATTTTACTGAAATTGTGAATGGTCTTGAATATTAGGGACATCCAATCTCAGGACATATGAAGGTCAACAAACTTCTCTCGTGGACTCTCTAAAGGCGGAATTACATAAAAACCTCAATAAGAGATACACGAGGATTGCTCCACTCTCTCGTAGACTAACCGGTTGGGACTCTTCGGTTTTACGAGGTAGAGCACACCAACGAAGAAGAAGATTCAAAAAGTAAGAAATCTATTGCTTTAAAGTCTAATGATTATTCTGATGTTACATACTCTAAAGAAGATCTAGATGATGAAGAACTGGCACTCATGATAAAGAGATTTAAAGCTGAAATAAAAGGGAAGAAAATTCAATTGGAAGAAACAAAGCTCACAAAGGTTTCAAAACAAATCAACGAGAGGAAGGTGATTCTAATAAAGAAGTGACTTGCTTTGAATGCAAGAAAAAGGGACACATTAGACCTAACTGTCCTCTGTTAAAGAAAAGAAAATGAAAGACTGAGAAATACAAGAAGGCACTCAAAGTAGAGACTTGGAGTGATACTGAATGTGAAGAAAGTGATGATGATTATGCCAATATCTATTTGATGGCAAAATCTGATTCAGACTCAGACCTTGATACAGATACAGACTCAGACAGTAAGCTTGAGGTTAGTAATCTAAAAATTCTTGTCAAAGTTTCTAAATATATTGATGAACTTTGTCTTAGTCTAAAAACCTCTCTTAAGAGGATCTCCAAATTGAAAAAGGAGAATTCTACATTGAAGCAATAGGAAAAACTTTGGAAAGAAAAGTTTGAAAAGTTGGAAAATAACTTTACTATCTTGAAAGAAAACTCAAACTCTGTTTCCAAAGAAAATAATCTTTTGAAAAATGATATTTCTAATATATCAAAAAGATTTTCAAATGGTTCTGAAAAATTGGATAAGATTCTTTCAATACAAAGACCCTACTTTGATAAGTTAGGTCTTGGTATGACTTCTGAAACTATTCCACTAATTGATTTCCCAAAGGTAAAGGAAAAAATCAAACAAAGACCAACCAAGATTGTTTATAAAAATCATTTCCAGAAAGTCTTTGTAAAACCCGTTGGCGAAATGCTTTGAAATGTCCCAAGTGTCAAAGCTCAGAACATTTTGAGAAAGAATATCATTTGGTTTAGAGACCTGTTAAAATGAATTGGGCAAAGACTGTTTATTGCTCTAACTCTTCTAGACCTAAAATGATGTGGGTACCAAAGAAAGCTTGAATTCTTTTTAATTGCAGATCACTATCAAAAGGAAGATTAAATGGTATCTAGATAGTGGCTGCTCAACACATATGATAGGAGACTCAAGTTATTTCATAAAACTTGTCCAGATAGATGGAGGAAAAGTTTCTTTTGGTGGTAACAACAAAGGAAGAATTACTGGTCGTGGAACAGTAAAGATTGGAAGTCTGTCAATCAAGAATGTCTCCTTAGTGGAAGGATTAAATTACAATTTGCTTAGTATAAGCCAATTGTGTGATATCGATTCAAGATCAATTTCCGGGAAGGAACGTGCTTAGGAATCGGTAAAGACTTTACTCAATCTTTTACCGGACGAAGACATGGAAATATCTATCTTCCGGATGTGAATCATGAAAGATCACGGTGCTTAATATCGTACAAGATGAAGCTAATCTATGGCATAGAAAGCTAGGCCATACCAATATGAAGCAAATCACCAAGATCTCTTCCAAGAAACTTGTTCGAGGATTGCCCATTCTCAATTACTTAAAGTTTGATCTATGCACACCATGCGTACTGGGTAAACAGGTTAGAAACTCTTACAAACCAATAAGTAAAGTTTCCACTAATCGTGTACCGCAACTTCGCATATGGACTTATTTGGACCTACTAGAACGCAAAGCATTGGTGGAAAAAGGTTACGCCTAGTAATAGTGGATGATTATTCACGATTTACTTAGGTCTACTTTCTTGTAAGTAAGTCTGAGACTTTCTCTCACTTTTCAAAGTTTGCTAAGAAGGTGCAGAATGAGAAAGGTCACACTATTTCAAGCATTCGTACAGACCATGGAGGTGAGTTTGAAAATCAAGACTTTACTAAATTCTGTGATGAATCTAGTTTTCAGCACAAATTCTCCTCTCCATACACACCAGAACATAATGGGGTTGTGGAAAGGAAAAATAGGTCTTTACAAGAAATGGCAAGGACTGTTTTAATTGAAAGTAATATTTCTTCAAGGTTTTGGGCTGAAGCTGTTTCAACTGCTTGCTATATTATTAACAGAGTGTTTTTAAGGCCAATTCTTGATAAAACTCATTATGAAATTTTTAAGGGAAAGAAACCAATTGTTTCTTATTTTCAAGTATTTGGTTGTAAATGCTTTATTTTGAAGAATGCAAATGATCGAGTTGGTAAGTTTGAAGAAAATCAGATGAAGGATTCTTTCTTGGTTACTCAACTACAAGCAAAGCCTACGAGTATTCAACAAGAAGACTCGGACTGTGGAAGAATCAATGAACGTCAAATTTCAAGACTCTCCACAAATTCAGCCAATTCGGACTGAAGAATCAGAATATATTCCAGACTCTGCTAGATCTACCTCCCATGAAGCAGTTCAAAATTCAGAAGCAGTACAACAAGTTACTGATGAAGAATCAACTCAAGAAAAAGATCAACAATCTATCAAACTGTCCAGTAACTAGAAGTACAAGTCTAGTCATCCTGAAGAACTCATTATTGGAAACGTTAATGAGGGAATTCGAACAAGATCCAAAAGGCGAGAAGAGTCTAGTGCCGTTGCACTTATTTCTCGAAATAGAACCCAAAAACATTGAAGAAGCCTTAGCTGATGAAAGCTGGATTGAAGCAATGCAAGAAGAGCTCAGACAATTCAGTATTAACGACGTTTGGGAATTAACTCATAAACCAAAAGGTAAATCTGTTATTGGAGCTAAATGGGTTTTCATGAACAAAATCGATGAAAAAGGCAAAGTGACAAGAAACAAAGCAAGACTCGTGGCTAAAGGATACCCGCAAGAAGAATGAATAGACTATGATGAGACTTACGCTCCGGTAGCAAGGTTAGAAGCAATCGATTATTACTTGCTTTTACATGTTATAAGAATTTCAGGTTATTTCAAATGGACATCAAAAGTGCATTCCTGAATGGATTTATTCAAGAAGAAGTCTATGTGGAACAACCTCCTGAATTTGAAGACTCAAAGAAACCAGACTCAGTGTTCGGATCGAAGAAAGCTTTATATTGATTAAAACAAACTCCTCAAGCTTGGTATGAAAGGCTAAGTAACTTTTTAATTCAAAGTGGTTTCTCTAAAGGAAAGGTAGATACTACCTTGTTTATTAAAAAGGAAGGCAAAAGCTTTCTACTTGTTCAGATTTATGTTGATGATATTATATTCGGATTATCTAATGAGACTTTGTGCAAGAAATTTTCTAAGTCTATGCAGGATGAATTCGAGATGAGCATGATAGGTGAACTATCCTTCTTCCTTGGTCTACAAGTGAAACAACTGAAAGAATGAATCTTTATTCATCAAGAAAAATATGCAAAAGAACTTGTTAAAAAGTTCGGTCGGAGAATTGTAAAAAGACCGACATACCTATGTCAAGTTCTTTGAAGATAGACAAAGATGAAGCGGGAAGAAAGTCGACCAAAAATTATATAGGAGTATCATTGGTTCACTTCTTTATCTTACTACATCTAGACCTGAAATATTATTTAGCATTTGCATATGTGCTAGGTTTCAATCAGATCCTAAGGAATCTCATTTAAGTGCTGCTAAACGTATCATTAAATATGTTGCAACTTCTGCAAAGATTGGTCTATGGTATCCCAAAGAATGAGACTTTACTCTTCTTGGTTATTCAGACACAAATCTTGCAGGTTGTAGAGTTGAAAGAAAAAGCACTTTAGGCACTTGTCAATTACTTGGTAACAGGGCAGTATCTTGGTTTTCAAGGAAGCAAAGTACTGTGGCTCTTTCAACAGCTGAAGCAGAATACGTAGCCCTTGGAAGTTGCTGTTCTCAAATACTCTGGATAAAACAACAACTACGAGACTTTGGTATCGAAGACTCTTGTACCTAGATCAAATGTGACAATACCAGTGCAATCAATCTTACAAAGAATCCTATTCTACATTCAAGAGCAAAACATATTGAGATTCGACATCATTTTATAAGAGATCATGTTCAGAATAAAGAAGTCTTGATACAGTTTATCGACTCAAAGAATCAACTGGCAGACATCTTCACAAAGTCGCTTGAGAAAAGTTTATTTGAGTCTATTCGGTCAAGACTCAACATTTTATCTCTTGAAGACTGTTGAAGTTCAGACTCAGAATCTAAGTCTGAAAAGTATCAGACTCAAAAATTCAGACTTAGAAGACCAAACGTCACGACTGTAAGTTGTTACAATTACAGTTCATTTACTTGTTTAAACTGATATCTCGAGAAGGTAAGACTGCCTGTTTATCTCTAATTAATATTAATAAGGCAGTTATTTTTAAACAATGGTGGTTATCAATTTGTTTTAAAATGCAGTTATTTTTTCGAAAAGGTATTTTTATTTTTTCCTTTTTGTGACGCTTCAGATACCCCGTATCGATTGCCTTTTATACTCCTTCTCATTCTCCTTTTTTTTACTTTGCCCAGAAACCCTAGATCACAAAATTTTCACTCTCTGAGATTTTCCTTCTCAAGTTCTTCTCCTCAAGTTTTTATCTTTCTTGCGACACAAGTGTGAAAGTTCTCTCCAAGAAAGTGACAATGTCGTACCAAAGGAAATCTTCAAGAATTGCGAGCAGGGGACCACAGGGCTTGGGTGAGGGGCTTACACACTTTGATCTCACTGAACAAGGTGACTTTCCAAGTGAACAGATGCACCAACACTCTCAACAGCGCACCTCTTTGACTAGATCTCATGTTCGTCATCCTCAACATACAGAGGAAATCATTGAAGATGTAGAACCAGTAAGGTCTCTTAAGCCTACATTTGTTTATAGGCTTTATTCTGCTATGAAGGAAGGAGGTTCTACAATGACTTTCATTGACGAGTTCTTGAAAGAGAAAGGCTATAAAAATGAGACTCATATTCTCACTGTGATGGAGCGATCGGGTGTTGTTCCTGTTGGAATGGCAGCAAAGACCTTTGCGAACTTTCCGAGTGACCCTCGCTTTGGTAGTGTAAATTAGCCTGAGGGGAAAGATGATGATGAGAAGATGTTTGTGCATTTTAAGCCTAGGATGGGTGTGGCTGCAACTCTTCGGGGAAAAAGAGATGAATTGTTTCGATCGGAGGAACACAAGCAGGTGTATGGAAAATTGCTGAAGCGTGGGGTGATGAACCCACGAACTGTGGATTTTGATTTTCCGGATCCGTTGAGCATCAATTTGAGGGAGAAGTTTGAGAAGCTTCAACTTCATAAATTCTGTACGAGAGAGCGAGGTTGCTCATTCTCGAATTGACGGCCTATTTTTATTCTAACCTCGTTTTCTTGATGCAAACAGTTTTTCTTTCGGTGTGAGAGATAGAGAGTATGTGGTTGACACAGATACTGGGCTGATGTTATTGGTGTGGAAAGAGGGGCTTTCCAATCAATTTCGTGTCTGTTAGCCATGTAACTCGGAGCTTGTGAGAGACGAGGAATCGCGTAAGGTCGTCTCTCCTACTCAAGGATGAATGCTACAAACACTCGCTTCACAAAATTGTGATCAACTGTCTCAGACCGAAGTCGACATCGAAGACAGATGTATCCATCTCTAAAGCCAAACTGATGTATGCCATCAAGATCAGTCTTAACTTTTCCTTACCCCATACCATCATGTTCTACATGTATAGGTCTATGGCGAAGGACAAGGGAAAACTCCCTTATGCTACTCTCATCACTCGTCTATTCAGACATTTGAACATTCAGCCTCCTCACATTCTCTCTGTGAAAACTATTGATCAAATGATCATTGGGCTGAGGATGATTACAAAAATGCGTCTGAAAGAACTCAGCAAAAAGCTTGAGCAGTTCAAGGAGAAAACCCATGTCAAGACCAGACCAGACACATTTGCTGCAAAGACGAAAGGAAAGGATCCTGTGACTGGTCCTATCAAGAAGAGGTGGGCTATCATCTTGGAGGATGAAGATGATGAGGATGATATTTCTATCTCTGCCTTTGTTTCCCAGCATTATGTTCCTATGTCAGCAGAACTAGAACAACAAGTTGCAGAGGAGAAGGAATCCTTGCAGACAGAAGAAGAAGAAGAAACAGCCAGAACAGACTCACGGCAACAACCAGCAGAATCACATGCCGAAGAAGATCGAGCAGATTCTCCAGCAGAAAAGGAGGATCAACAACATTTTGCCACTGAGGAAACTTCTCAGCAAGAAGAGTACTTCTCCCCTCCAAAAGGCATTGAAACAGGGGAGATGTTCCAAGAGAAAGTACTCCTCTTCTCTTGACCTTTACCAGTGCAAGTGTTAGTCGATCACCTCCTGGTGCAGAAGATGTTCATGCTGCTCATTTTCCTGAGGGAGAGGCAACATCTCCAAACATTGATCTTCCTGCTGATATTCGCTCCACTAGCTTAACTCCACAATCAGACCGTGTTGATGCAAGCACACAAACTGACAATTCAGGCGATTTTGGAAGGCTGCTTGAAATCATTTTGGAGCTCAAAGGCCAGATATATGCTTTAGGGTGTGAATTTCAAACACTGCAGAGTGAGAATCATGCCATGTTCATCTCCTTGCATGATCAGATCAAAGATATTCAACTTCAAGTTCAGGCCACTGCCAAAAGCACTGCTCTCACTCAACTACAGGAAGATTTGAGGAAACTGGAAGGAATTGTCAAGTCTATGGAGGACTTTCAACTTGTTCACATTCCTCGCGCACCCTGACTTTTTCACCTTTTTATGATGACAAAAAGGGGGAGAAGCTTTTGCAGATTTCCATTCCAAACTTTCATTTTTTTAAACACTCTTTGGATTTAATATTTTGTTTGGTTGTGATTGATTTTATGACTTTATCTTGAGTTTTGGAATGCTTGCTTATTATTGCATTACTTTAAGCTATTAAAATAGATAAAGATAGTTGATTGATATCTACACAGGACTAATTTGTTTTCTGTGGATACAGATCTGTGTACAGAACAAGTCTGTGCACAGGACAACTTATACTATCTTTACTCTAATCTTTTATGAGATATCATTGCTAGCTTAAATGTTGTATTGCAGGGCAATAGTATTCAAATCTGCAGGAAAGTTTTGTCACCATCAAAAAGGGGGAGATTGTTGGATAAATTCTTTTCGATATTTTGAAGTCGACAAAACATTTCCATCGTCTAGTCGAAGGCTTGCAGATTCTACTAGCAAAGTCTGAAGACCAAAGTCTGAAAATATCAAGACTCAAGTTTCAAAGTCTACTCCCATGGATAGTTTCCAGACCGACAAGTTGAAACTTCTATTCTGATTTTATCTAATATGGTTTTGACTCCAACAGCTAAGGAATATCTCTCGACTGGAATCAGCACTACAAGATCTTATATTCATATTCGAATAAATCTAGATTCTCTAAGATTCGCAACTTATATTTGGAAGGTTCTACTTATGGAAACCAAGATCCTGATTGTATGGACGAACAGGATTGATGGGCTATCAACACTTGCCTTAAAGAGCTCGAGATCTCTAAATTGATTCTGTCCAACGGGTTGATTGGAAGAACTTCTTTGGAAGGTGCCAACGGTAATGAAGGCATGAAGAAGTATTTAAGAGAGACGGTTAAGTTGTTGAAGGGTGCCGGATAGAAGAATTCCAAAGTCTGAATCTCCTTGTTATTTTGTGATCCTATTCTTCGAGCTATACTTGTAATCAAAAGAGAGACTAAAGTGTGGTGAGGCCTTGAGGAAGTGTAGTAGAAACTCTACACCGTGGAATCAAGGGCGTGAGATTGTAAACTCTCTTTTTGATTCTTAATGAAATCCAAATGAAGGGTTGTCCGTGCGGGAGAGTGGACGTAGGCTTGGTCTAAGCCGAACCACTATAAATCTGGAGTCTTGATTCTCTATCCCTAATCCTTTTACTTTTCATTACTTTCATTTGTAGCAATTACTGTTTTTAATTCCTTAATCTCTCATCAAAGAAATTGCTTATACATTCGGTTAAATTTATAAAATCATCTTAGTCACCTATTCACCCCCCTCTAGGTGCTCATTCTAGTCCTAACACTATGGGCACCTAACAGTACATCTTGGTCATCTCACCCTACGAGGGATCCACCGAATCTAATGCCCCAAATGCATTGGATGCGCGGTTCTAGATCAATCGACAATTTGATGATTAAATCTATCACCGCCATAGGAAGCTATATTTTTTCCCCCTATTACTCAAGTAGTATTGATCCAACCACAATCTCAGATTCAATGTACTGACTTCACTCCAACAACACAGGACGACAAATCCGTCAATAGGTTCATCCTCAAGTTCTGCTCCCCCAGCAAGGGCATCACATGGATGGGCAAATGCCTGCACATCTTGGACGTTGTCAGGAACAGCATGTTGATGGAGCCCAAGAAGAAAGACAAGGTGAAGAGGGAGGACATTCGGGTGATTATACAATTGGCCTCGGCCACCGAGCTCAGCAAGCATGGGATCAAGTTCAAGAGGAGCAAGACCGACAACATCAAGGACATCTCCTTTGCGGGTGGGGCCCTAACGCTCCCCAAGATCTGGGTGGATGATAGCACCATGTCCAATTTCCTCAACCTCACGGCGTTCGAGTACCTCCATGTCGGGACTGAAAACGAGGTCATGTCCTACATCTACTGCATGGACCAAATAATCAACAATGGGCAGGACGTCGCGCTGCTCCGCGCCTACGATATCATCGTGAATTTTCTGGAGAGCAATGAGGCGGTAGCCAAGATGTTCAACTCGCTAAGCAAGGTTGTGATGCTCAGCCTCAGCCGCAGCCTCAGGGACGTGCTCAAGAAGGTCAACAAGTACCGCAATAAGCACTGGAACATGTGGAGGGCTAATCTCATCCACACCTACTTCAGGAATCCTTGGGTTGCATTGTCTCTCATCGCTGCCGTCTTCCTCTTTGCTCTCACCATAATTTTTTAGACTGTATATTCCGTGCTCGGCTACTACAAATGAACACTTTGCCTCTCGGTACAAAAGTCTACTGTCTTTTTCCCACTTTTTTTGGTTTTTCTCCTGATGACGGATGCTCGATCATCGTCTCTTGATCAGTTTGGGTTGTTATGAATGATTTTCCTCCTACTTTCAGTCATGTTCATATCCCTCTTTCAATGTTTTGAATAATGGACATTTTTATTTTAACATTATCAAATGATGATTCTCTTGTTTCATTCTCCTTTCTGAATCGGGTAGGGTGAAGAATGATCAAGTTTTAGATAGATGAAATCTACCTTTGCAACATTTCTTCTTGATTAAATTTGTTAAGTTGTAGTGAATTTAAGTGAGAAAACAAATATGGCCTTCAAAGTCATCTCTAATCACCATTTGCTTCAAATATCCTAAAAGAACCAAGGTGTCGATGTTGATACCTAAATTTTGGTTAAGTATTTATGATAAAAAATTGCATAAAAAAATTCGAGACCAACTGGACCTTAACAAAAAGGATTTTCGCACCACCTAGCTCTTAGTTTTATTTTACCAAATTTTCGGATTAAAAAAAAAAAAAAAAAAAAAAAGATGAGGCTTGCGCAGGTTGGGCCTTCGCGCCCAGCCCTCCCTTTTTTTCCTTCCTCGTGCTGCACGCCACGCGCGTAGACAGAGCAAGAGGGGCAGAGGACAGCAATGCATGTGGAGCAGTGCGAGGACTGGCGGGAGACCTGGACGAATGGGCGGGCACCTTGAATGCGGTAAAGGAGGTGGCCTAGCTAGAGCTGCCTCGACTGGTGGAACGCCGGTTCGGTCGGGGGAGGACGGTCGAAGCGCCGATGACCGACTATCGAGGAGCCACCGCCGACCGGCCCCCCTTGGCCTATGAATAAGGTCGCACGGAGGCCAAAAAGACACACAAAGAGAGACACATAAGTAGCGAGTTCCGACCCCCCCGAGAGTCATCTGGGGCGTCTCGAGTGAGCGAATTAGAGAGAGAGAGAGAGAGAGAGAGAGAGAGAGAGAGAGAGAGAGAGAGAGAGAGATTTGAGTTTGAGAGCAATGAGCGAAGGTCGAGGGTAGGATTAGAACTGTACGAGGGAGAGAGAGGATGGCGAGGACCCGGCCTCGCTGCCGCGTGCGGCAAAGACGGGCCGCTTAGCCCGATGCCACCGCCGTGCAGCCGCCAATGATGAGGCCTGCTCTCGTCGCTCCCACCGCCGCGCGCGCCTAAGCTATTGTCTTTCCGTCCCACGACGACCTAGCCGCCCACTAGGCTCGACCGAGCCCCTGCATCGTCAAACCCGCCGTCGCCTCTTCTGTCGATCCACCGCCTGGTGACTTCCCAACCGCCCCCATCGGTGCCGTAGAGAGACAGAGAAGGAGAGAGGCGCGAGTCTGTTCAAATCCAGGTCGGGCGCAGGTCATAATCGGGTAGGGCTTTCGCTGCTAGGAGGGAGAAACGGGCTGGGCTTGTGTTTTTTTACTTTGTTTTGGGTCTCGGCGATTCACGAGCCAGGCCTCGCCTTTCATTTCCTTCGCGGCTAAAGGGCATGGTTGGGCTGGGCCCATTCGCAGAAACTAGCCCAGCCAAGAGGCCTGTGCCACACTCGGGCCAAGTTCGATCAGGTCGAACACGAAGTTTCGACTCGGATCCGTTTTTATAATATGATATATTCTTATTTTAATATTAAAAATATTTTAATAAAAAAATCAGAAAAATCCAAAAAATGATTTACACTCTAAAAAAAAATGGAAAAACCCAAAAATCTTTTATATTTCCCAAAAAAATCAGAAAAATAAAAAATTATCTTCAAAAAATTTTAAAAAAAGGCTTAAAAATAGCCTTTGAGTGGTTTTTCTTAAAATGTGTGAAAATACTTAATAAAGAAAAATCGTGTTTAAGCTCTCGGAAGTAAATATTGGCTAATTCCAATTGACCCTTATGATGCATGGATTTCTATTTACTTAATCTAATTAGGAATTGAATTCTAAAATTCGTAATTTGTACAAAATGCCGCATAAATGCTTTACGTGATGCTTAAATAAGATTAGGTACCGGAAGGACATTAATAATTAACTAATGAAATCAAATCTTCAATCCTAGTTTCTCTAGTTGCGCATAAGTGAAGTATATCTCTCGATATTTCACTTGGATTTGTAATCGACCCGCCTTAAATCAATTAATGGCGACTTTAGAATTAATTTGACTTACAAGTTAAAACTCAAACCAATAAGTCATGAATTCGCGGATTGGGAGAGCTCGCGCTAAGCCCTATGCTTAGCGAGCCATTAACCTCCATCCTCACCTATGCGTAAAAGGGTGCTAAAAAGGGAGGTCGCGACATTTTATTATTGATCTCAACATATAATTTGTTGAAATGATTTCCCACTATATTAAAGATATTACAAAACATTACACTTTATAAGGAAACTTACAATGATATAAATAATAAAGCTGTAAATCCCTTCATTTTAATATATTCAAGAATATGCTTGTGATTTTCATTGACATTTCCATATTCTTCTCTCTTGATTGATATATCAGTGCCTTAACTCCCTTTCAAATTGGGACTAGGACAATCCCAAATTCTCAATTTGCGACGTAAGTTTCCAAATGCGTTTTTGGAATAATAGCCTTGTGAAGAGATTAACAATTCGATGGACAAACAGAACATACTTATTCACAAGAATTCCACAGGCCACTTTTTCTCGCACATAATGATAATCTAATTCAATATGTTTAGTTCTTGCATATAACACAAGATTAATTAACATATGAATTGCACTAATTTATCACAAAATAATATTGGACTTAAGAGATGAATACCTAAATCTCTTAAAAGGAAAGATATCCAAACAATTGCAGCTATTGTCAATGCAATTGCACGATACTCTATATTGGCACTAGATTGAGCAATCATTCATTGCTTCTTAGCACTCCATAATATACAGTTACTACAAGTACAAAATATCGTAGTCAATCGTCAAGTCAAGTAGCAATTTGCCCAATCTTCATCACAAAAGGCATAAAACTCTATAGTTAACTTGGACAAGATCTACATTCCTCGATCTATTGTGCTATTGACATAGCGCAAAATGTGCTTCACAATTTGAAAATGAGTCACAATAGGCAATGCGTGAATTGAGATATAAAATTGATCGCATATGAAATATCTAGATGTGTGATGGTGAGATATTAAAGAGTTCTGATAATACTTTGATATGACATGGGATCCGAAAATAATTTCGCATTTGAGAGAATGAGTGCGAGTGGCTATAGGCGTGGATCTTGGCTTGCAACCATCCATTTGAGCACACTCAAGAATTGACAAAGCATATGTGGTTGGCACAAATAAAGACTATCAAAAAATATTCTAACCTCCACAAACCAAAAAGTAATGTAATGGCTCTCTATCCTTCATTGTAAATTCACTGCTCAAGGAAGAAATAAATCCATCAAGCAAGTTTGGATCATTATCGATGACAATCATATCGTCCACGAATAAAAGTAGAGCTATAATGCCACGATCTGATTTTTGAATGAACAATGAAGGATCTACAATGCTTTAAAAGAAACCAAATGCTAAAAGAAACAAGCTAAAATAATCAAATCATGCTGCTTGATTCCACACAAAGCTCTCTCAAGTTTGCAAACATAATACAGGTTTTTTGGTCCTCAAAACAAGGCGGTTGCTCCGTATAAAATAGATTGTGACAGAAATAAATATCTATATTAAAAATAAAAAAACTGACCAAAAAAAATATTAAAAATGAAAAACAACAAATGGGGAGTAGATTAAAAAGAAAAAAAAAATTAAGCCCACTTGCATCAATCGTACACTCTAACTACTCTCCCTCCTATACATCCAAAAAGATCCTCTTTTCATCTAATTTATAGATACGTGAAACAAAATTTTCATTGGACCCTCAGAAAAATATGCATCCACAGGAAAAAAAAAAAAAAACAAATGTTGATATACTGACAATGCTAATTTATAATAACTTTTGTAATATAACTAAGTACAATGTATTACATAATGGGATGAGATGCCCATACTTTTTAAGTTTCTACATTGAGTTATGCTATATCAATATTGCAGACTTTAATCATCAAATTGATTTGAAATGTCTGTGTTTGTCATGTTTGGTGCATGAAGACCTATAAACTGCATAATGACTCGTCTGCAGTCTCACTCTGTTCAATGGATGTTAAGGCTATTGTTAAACTTGGATAACGGTCTTTGCCTGTTTTGTCTAATTGTAACATCAGTAATGCACACAGAGCTGTCTGTACAATGTAGGGATTTTGATATTTATTCTAGAAATTCCATTACCATTAGCACACCCCTTCACCGTCTCATGCCAACTCTTAAAGCCTGTACTTGTTTCGGAATCATTTTCGACAGACGAGAGGACAAAGGGTCTCCTTCTGTCTCGCCTCGTCGTTGCTGTTGAAAAACATACCAAGAAACACATATCTGGGACCAAAATCAGTCTCTACACAGACTCAAGATGATGGAGAAAGCGAAAACGGGACATGTGAATAGAATGCCATTCCTTGTATGGGTGAGATTAGGGACATGAGGCAAGTTGAGCTCGGATTAGAGACACTAGCATCATACACCGGATGTATCTTTGGCCGTCAAACTAGTTATGGAAGAGGTGAAAAAATTCACCAGCTCACAAGTAAAAACACAACCAGGCCACATAGCCCCCAAGGATGCCAAGAGACTCACGCAAAAAACCTGTCCCTTAAGAGCCACGAACAGCCTTCAGTCCGTTATTAGCAGCACGTTATTAAGGAAAGAAACCGCACACGCTGCACAATCGAATCAAAGCAAATATGGCAAGTTCTTCACGTCCCCAACATCACTTGGTTGGGAAATCACATGCCCCAATATCAGATCAAATTGTTGATCAACAGATTCAACGACCTTTCCTAATGCCAAAGAACTGCAAAATATGTAGATTGAAAATATGAGCAACTTAGTCGACTTGATGGGATCCACAGAACATGCAAGTTTATCGATACGCATACTCGATATCACAAAGGAACTAAGGATAAAACTTCCCGGAACTTCACTTATCAGATTTTACATGACGTCCTATGTTTAGATAAAGAAAGAAAATTCACCTCCAGAGAGTAGTAGGTCCACCAATATCACAGACCACATGGCATTCGGCACTACAAGGTCAATTTTTTCCCTCGAATGGGGCAACATTAGAAACTCAGAGCACTCGCAATCCACAACCTTCACCAAAAGAAGAATGGATTGTATAGCAAAGTTCTACGAGTTAGCCAACTAGGTCCCTCTTGTTGGAAGATATGCTTGAAGATTTGGAAGATATACTGAAAATCTGATTTGATTGTAATCATGCATTAAATCAATTAGGGATTAGATTGAGATATTAAATTGATTTGTAGAATATCTCTTTGTAGAATATCTCTTTTCCTTTTATTCATATACCTCTTGTATTATAAATACAAAGCATTGTATATTGAATACAATTGAAGAAATACATAAAGGGATTTCACCCTAAAATTCCTACACTTCTTGCTCCTCTACACTTTCTTTCATGGTATCAGAACTTCAGGCTCTTGATTCCGCTTCCGCTTCCGCACTGATTGCCTTTCAAGTTCTCTGATCTACAAAACATATCAAAGTTGCGAAGGAATCAATTTCGTTAGAGAAAGAAGAAGCAAACACCAACACTTACCATGACGCATCCAGAGAACTTGCCATTTGCTACTAATGTTCCACCCACAGGAGATGCTACACCTACACAAGAGACGCAAAGCACAATTCCTACGACCCAAGCCCAAGGCATACAGTGGCAAATTTACCCGGCTTAGTCAAATATGGGGCGGCCTATCTCGAGCCATCCTTACCAGTGGGTACCCTATCCATGGTACATTGGGCCAAGCCCATATGCATCATTGCCGAGGACTGGGAACAGCCAGAGCAACCCCCAGCCCGACGGCAGCCCACTAGCCACAAGTGGGGCAAGCTCGATCGTCGGTGCAGAACAAATTGGCGGGTCAGGTGAACCAAGTTTAGGGACGAATCTCTACTCACGTTTTTTTAATGCAGGCTATGGACCCGGGTCTAGCGGATCGGGTACAAGGATGAATCCTTACTCGAATCTCACACTCGGTTTTCTGCCGTTTCCGATTGCGGCTCTCACCGGCCGACCAGAGCCCGGCGATCCTCTGCATGTGTCAACCGCCGACGGCCCAGAATTGTGACCGATCAGTTTGCAACTGACCGGGTCGGAAAAACTACTCCAGATGGTCGTAGGACCTCCGGCGAGCCCTCATGACGAAGGACAAAGACGATTTCCTCGACGTAACCGTACCCATCCCTTTGGACGAGCGACTGGGCAGACATTGGAGAAAGTGCAACCACCTCATCCGAACGTGAATCGGCAATTGCGTTTCTCCAAACGTCGCAGCCGGCCTCCCACCAACGGAGGACTCAAAGAAGATGTGGGACAACATCAAAGAAATGTACGGGGAGTTAAAATGAGCCAGAATTTTCTCTCTTATGTAGGAACTCAGCGAATTAAAACAGGGAAATATGACGGTCACGGCTTGTTACAATAAGCTATCGTCACTTTGGAATCAACTCGAAGCCACGGAGGAAAAACTCGAAGGATTAGCAGAAACCCTTAAACAGTACAGATCCATAAAGGAGAGGGAAAAGGCTACTCGATTTCTCTTGATTTTGATGAAACACACCTAACCTTCCGTTCGCAGATTCTGGCGATGGAATCGGTGCCCCCCTTGGATGAATCTTTTAGCTAGCCGTCCAAGAGGAAAGCCAGAGGCTCGTGGCTCCAGAGCATACGCGAGGAAGCGACAGCATTGCCCTCGTGCTCCGTGGCGTTTGGCGAGATTCGGGCATCAAAACCCTAGCCCAAGAGAGAGAAAGTCGCGAAGGGCTAGGGTTGCTCGCAAATGGGGAAAAATCCCTTAAAAGGGAAGGGACCGACGGCTCAAATCTTCCACAGCGATCTGACGGTCTACAAGGTTTTCATCCTATGGCTGAATCGAACGGTGGTTATAACTCCACAGTAAAAGTATCGGACGGTTAGGTTTTTTTCCGCTTCTTGAAAGAATTTTGGGCAAAATTCAATGGGGAGAGGTAAATTTTATTGCGAATATTGCAAACGTCCGCATCATACGTTAGATAATCGTTGGAAATTACATGGTAAGCCAGGAGAGAAAGGGAAAAAGAAAGAATATTCTGCAGCTTATTAAGTCACTGGACCTACTGGTCTAAATAGTGACCAATCTATTACCTATGGACAATATCAACAGTTGATGCAAGCATTGCAAAAGGTTGATGTTGGGAACAAAGGAGGAAGTTTTTCAGGTACTTCTCATTGCCTAATAAATTCTATTTCGAGAAAGGCTTGGATAGTTGACTTAGGAGCAAGTGATCATATTATTTGTGATAAGGGATTTTTTTCCACTATCCACAAGAAACTAGACACACCTATTTCTGTGCAACTGCCAAATGGGAATGTTACTCATGTCACATTGACAGGCACTGTCCAGTTGAGTCATCAGATTACCCTTCAAAATGTCTTTTATGTTCCACAATTTCAATTCAATCTTATCTCCGTGTCCAAAGTCTGCAAGGAAAATTCCTGTCAAGTATTCTTCGATTCTGATACCTGGTTTTTTTAGGCCCGTTCGACTGGCAAACTGATGGGCTTAGGTAGTCTTTCTGAAGGATTATATTTTTGGACCTATTTTCCAAGTCATTTTTATTTATCTTGAATTCCCTTTAATAACACATCATTATGTAATGCGACTGCCAATGATAAAAATTTTATCATACATTCGCGAATGGGTCATAGTGCTTTTTTTCCCTACTCTAAATGTCATATATGCCCACTTGCAAAATAGTCTCGAGCTCCTTTTCCTTCCAGTAACACACGTTCCAGTGACATTTTTTCATTAATTCATATGGATGTTTGGGGACCTTATCACACTCCACATCGTGATAGTTCACGTTATTTTCTCACAATTGTGGACGATTACTCTCGTGCCACATGAGTATTTCTGATGCAGTCAAAAGCTCAAGTTGTCTCTCATACAAACATGTTTATCATTATGACCAAAAATCAGTTTAGGAAGTCAATTCAGCATGTTCGCACTGACAATGGGAAAGAGTTTTTCAATCATGACTGCAATTCACTCCTTTTATCCCATGTCATCCTCCATGAAAGCTCATGCATTTATACTCCACAACAGAATGGGATAGTGGAGCGTAAACATCGTCACCTCTTAGAAGTCGCTCGAGCACTGAAATTCCAAGGATCTATTCCAGACAATTATTGGGGACATTGTGTTATTATTGCAGCTTACCTAATCAACCGTATGCCGACTCGAGTACTAGATGGCAAATCGCCTTTCGAATTGCTTTATAGAAAAAAGCCAACACTGGATCATCTAAAGATTTTCGGCTGTTTATGTTATACTACAACAATGGGACCTCAGGACAAAATGAGCCATCGTGCCAGACAATGCATATTCATGGGCTATCCCAATCTACAGAAGGGATACCGTGTCCTTGATCCATCAATAGGAGATTTTTTCATTAGTCAAGATGTTATTTTTCACGAAAATATCTTTCCATTTCGTGAAACCACATCTTTTCAAAAAGACTTGGGTGCACCTACCAATTCTCATCACTTCTTGAATGAAGAGAATACTTCTCCTGAATATATACTCACAGCACCTCCAGAACCAGATATTCATCCAGCTTCAACTAACTCTTTTCCAAAAGAGGTTATGGAAAGTATGCTTGCGAACACAGCCAACATGGAGGATGCTTCTGCTGTGTCAGAAATCAATGTCGAAGGAATATCTCCATCTCCACCACCAACGGCTCATCCACATCGTTCAGGGCGAGCTACACGATCACCGACATGGACCAAAGATTATATCTGCGCTTCACTTAATTCATCAAGTATTCACTATCCAATGTCTTCTTACGTATCTTTTGATAAGCTTTCGTCAGAACATAGATGTTGTATTAGTCTCATATCCGATGAGAGGGAACCATCTAGTTATTATGAGGCATCTAGAGATCCACGATGGCAACAAGCTATGGCAGCAGAATTACAAGCATTGATTGATAATCATACCTGGGAATTAGTCAACCTTCCTCCAAACAGAAAGTCCATAGGATGCAAATGGGTATATAAAGTCAAATATAGAGCTGATGGATCCATTAAGCGTTATAAAGCTCGGTTGGTGGCTAAGGGATATACTCAACGAGAAGGTTTCGACTATCACGAGACTTTTTCTCTGGTTGCCAAAGCTATCACCGTCCGTTCATTCTTGTCAGTTGCAACTATCCATGATTGATCGTTACACCAAATGGACGTCCACAATGCTTTTCTTCATGGTGATTTGGATGAAGAGATTTACATGGATATTCCTCAGGGCTTACGGAGACAGGGAGAGAATAGAGTATGTCATCTTCGCAAATCCCTTTATGGACTGAAACCAGCTTCAAGGCAATGGTATGCCAATTTTGCTAATGCTCTCACAGTTGCAGGCTTCAAACAATCCAAGTATGATTACGCCTTGTTCACATGGACTAAATGTATGTCATCTATCTATTTAATGATATATGTTGATGACATTCTCATCATGGGAAATGATGAAACTGCAATAGAGAGCCTTAAGAAATATTTGCGTACCACTTTTCATATAAAAGATCTGGGAGCACCGAAATACTTTCTTGGGATTGAGATTGCCCAATCTGACCAAGGAATTTCTCTCGGTCAGCAGAAATTTGTATTTGAGATCATCTTAGAAGCCGGATTATCAGGATGCAAGCCAGTAGTTATTCCAATCGAGCAAAATATCAAATTAATTGCAGCAGATCATTTAGGGGGAATATCTCAGAATGATGATCCTATACTCAAAGATCCGACAAGCTATCAAAAACTCGTTGAAAAACTCATATATCTGTTGACGCCTAAATTTTCATTTTAATTAGGTTTTACTTTATTTTAGTTTATTTTATTTCATCTTTTTCGAATAATAAATAAACAAAACAAAAACAAAACAAAACAAAACAAAACAAAAACAGAAGAAAAAGCAGAAAAATAAAACAAAAAGAGAGCAGCCTATTCCCCCATCCGCGTGGGCCCCTACGGCCCATCCCCCTCTTCCAGCCCGGCCCCCTTTCGGGTCATCCCCTTCCTCGCGCCTCTGCAACTCACGCGCAGAGGGCGCGACGCCAGAAGGGGGGACGGGCGGCAACGCATGTGGAGCAGAGGCGGCTAGCGCCGAATGGAGAAGTGCCGAGGGTAGCTGGCGTCGGATCGAACGCCGGTTCGGCCGGCGAAGGCCGTGGAGACTGACGGTTCAAACTTCGTCGACCGGCCGCCCCTTGGCCTATAAATAGGCCCTCCATCTCCATCAACGAAGGGCACGGATCGAGAGAGAGAGAGGCCGATCTAGGGCTACACACTTTGGGTTCCCCACTTAGAGACTTCAGAGGGGTCCGAGGACGCGCGGCTGCGGAACCAAGCCTCGCCAGAGGAGAGGGTAGAGAGAGAGAGAGGGAAGTTGAAGGGAAAGGGCGTCACGCCCTCTCGCCGTCGTCGCCTCCGCTCACCGCCCACCACCTCGCCACGGTGTAACCGTCGCTGTCGCCATCGCCCCCATCACTACTCCGCCGTCATCGCCGCCATCACTGTCGTTGCCGCCGCACCGATCCACCCCTCCCCCTCCTCAACGCCGCGAATCGGGAACCCTAGGGTTCCCGATTTTTTTTTGGGTCGCGATCCGGTCGTCGGGTCGACCCGGTCGAGGGAACCGGGTAGGGTTTCGCCAGTTCCCCCAAACGACGCTGCGTCGTTTTAAAATTTTAAAAATTAAAAAAAAAATCGGGCCCACGTAGCCGGCCCGTTTGCGTTTTGGGCTGGCCCGAATCGTTTTTTAATTTAAAATAATGTTTTAATAAATAAAATAAATAAATAATTTATTTTCAAAATTTTCAAAAATACTTTATTTTCCAAAAAATATTTAAAAATATAAAAAAATAAAAAAAATATTTTATTTTCGGAAAAAATCAAAAAATAAAAAATATTCCATATTTTCCAAAAAAATGCCAAAAATCCAAAAAAAAAAGACAAAAATAAAAAAAAAAAGCCAAAAAGACTTATATTTTCTAAAAATCCAAAAAAATCCAAAAATCCCTTTTATGTCCAAAAAATAGAAAAAGACCCCAAAAATGTTTTTTTCCCCAAAATGCATAGAAAATCCCTAAAACATCCAAAAAACCTTAGGGTTTAAACAAGATTAGGTACCGAAAGGGCATTAGTGATTAACTAGTGTAATCAAGTCCCCGATCCTAATTTCTCTAGTTGCGCAGGAGCGAATATTTCTCCCAATATTTCGCATGGGTTTCTAATCAACCCACCCCAAATTGATTAGTGGCGACTCCATTTTAAAAATTAACTTACAAGTTAAAAACTTAGACTATTAAAGTCGTGAACTGGTGGACTTGGGAGAGTCCAGGCTTAATAAATATAGCCGAGCCATTAGCCTCCGCCTGGCGCCCGACCCAACCAGGCGCCGAAAAAAGAGAGGTCGCGACAGCTTGGCGACTTCGCTGGGGACTTTGAGGACTTAGGCCTTTTTGTCTTGTTTAAGTCCTTTCCGACTTACGTTTTTTTTTTTTTTTTTTTTGTTTTTTTGTTTTAATGTAGGTCATTAGCTTAGAAATTTGTTTTTGCTTAAAATAGATTATCTTGTGATTATAAATTATTGTGCATGTTTTACTGTTTTAACACTACACATGGCACACACAACCCGGCCGTCGGACCTGGGCCGCCATAGGATATTTAGGATGGTGTCAAGAAAGATACGACCTCTAACGCGAGACTGCGATGTAGAGGTTGCCTTTCTTTTCCCCGAATTTCTCTAGCCAAGATTAGAAGGGTATGTTGCTAACGCGAGACTGCGACAAGCGGATACCCTTTTAATTTCAACAAGCCTTCTCAGTTAGAAATCAAGCCACACATCTCATGTGCATGTCTTTGTACTTGCCATCTTGTTTAAAAGCAAAGTAATTTATTTACTTTTACTCAGTCTTTTTTATTGGCCCATGGCAATTTAGGGTGAGTTTTTTGAGTCCCAGTTTATATGCGATGGGAGAAGATGACATCCAATTTATTCCCACTCCCAAGGCAGAGCTCTTCGGGTGGTGGGGTCAATTGGACCAGTATGCCCAAGAGCGTGTGAAAGCCAAAGTCGGTCATCTTCTATCATTGATCCAAGTCTGGGTTCATCCCGAAGTCATACAAGCCATGGCACATTTCTGGTTCCCGAAAACGACTACTTTTATATTTGATGGGTTCGAGCTAACCCCAACTCTGGAAGAATACAGCATTATCACTGGAATGCCTCTCGAGAAAAGGCTTGTTAGGCCATCAACAGGCGTTATCCCATTACGTGGGTTAGCACGACTTTTAAGAACTGAAGTCCATGTTATGAGGCAAATTCTTGAAAACAACCATAATACCTGCCCCCTAACATTTTTGACTGCTTGTTTCGAAAATCAACCCATGACCAAAAAAAGTGAGATTTTCCTTCTGGCCTTTTTCGGGTTCATCATTTTCCCCCATCAAAGAAATGTCATAAGTCCAAAGATGGCATGGATAGTTGACCAGATCTCAAGGGGGCAAAATTATGTCAACATGATTTTAGCCGAAACATTCTTTTCTCTCAATCGTTTTAAAGAAAACACGGAAAAGGTCATGCGAGTCTCCTCGGAAATTTTACAAGTCTGGTTCTTTTCTCACCTAAGCGAATTTCGATGCTTTATGCGATCGTCTGAAATAAATGATTTCAAAAATCCATTTCAGAAATTTATGGTTTTAGGACCATACATTCCTAACCAAAGCTGTTTAAATTGGATAAACTTTCTAAGAGACCCAGCTCCTGAGGCGTTCCAATGGTGTGCTGGATGGTTCCATGAAAAGAGAGCTTACTTTGCTTACAGACGCCGCCATCCAATTCCGTTGCTTGGTTTCACCGGCGCCATTTCTTATTTCCCATATCGAGTGGCACGACAGTATGGAGCCCTTCAAGAGATCCCACCGCCTTTCAAGAGGAAGGCCCCTCCACTCCTTTTCACCCATCAAAGTCGTGAATACACATTCGAGATTGACATTATCGAGGAAACATGAAGCAGGTGCCATTGCAAAAGAATTGTGATACTTGAAGGGCTTGAGGGACAAGAAAAGGCCCATCACGCCTCTGAGTCCTACATCCACAACCATCATATCCCGACAAATTGGAAGCCATCGATCCCTCACCTAATCAACGAGATCAGCCAGCATGAGCAAGCAGAACTTATGCAAGGGGATTTGGGAATGGGCTAGATACATGTCTCAAAGCCGGTCCAAGAAAGCAAGCATCTGCGTAAGAACAATGCTCCTCGTCGCATATAAAATAGCAATCATGTGTCCCTTAGTGTTGCTATCATGAAAATTCCGTCCCATTGTTTAGGGACTTTTGTTTAATACATAATATTTCCTTCTGTCATTTTAATTTCAAGTTTTAAATGTCAGAAGTCTGTGGTCTATAAAGTCCTCTTTTGATAAATAAAAAAGCAGTTAGACCATTGCCATGGGTCAATCTTTGTTTACTTTTGTACTCATTCATGATTTTTGCGACACAGGTAATTATGAATCGTCAACTATCAGCCACCCGCGAATGGCCTCACGTGATAGGACCCGATTGGAATGATGTACAAAATCACCTCACCAACATTGAAGACAGCGTAGGACAGATGTCCATTGTCCTTCGACAACTCTCAAGGCAAATGGAATCCACTCAAGCTAAACCCAACTCCATAAATGCTTTAAGCACACTCATAGCACCTGCAAATCTGCTAGATAATGACCAACAAGATAAACAGCTTGAAAAGATCATGAAAAAGTTGAGATAGCTACAGGAGCAGAATCCCATCGACTCGTCTAATTATGCCGGTTTTGAGATCCCTGAAGAGCTCAGAACGCCTGAATGCGAAAGGTATGTTGGTACCTTCAGCCCAAAGACCTACTTACAGGCCTACCTGGTCCAAAGGATGATTCAATCATATCAATCAAACCTGACCGGCCCTGCTTTGCGATGGTACATTGTCAGGAAGATTAGTTCCCTTAAAACCTGGAAGGAATTAATCCATGTTTTCCACCAAGAATATAATATTGACATCATCCCTGACATCGCCTTGCCCTACAAAGAATCGATGATCCCGGAGCACGAGGAGCCGTCAGTTGCTGAGATAGGAGAAGAAGATGTCAATGAACCTTTGCATGATAAATGGGCAACTGAACAACATCATATTATTGAAAAGTTTCCCACTCGAAAAGGCAAGGAACCTATGTACGAGATCACGACACGGAGCTGTTCAAGACCGAGGCACGACAGACAGCTCCCCAAGCTTACTGCAAGAGCTAGGGTTCAAAGAATACCGACCCCTATCAACATAGAAAGTGAAGTAGAGAGTGAAGCCTTAATATCTCTCGTTCCCCTTGACAGAATCGAACTGACGAAACGACGGGCCTTACTCAAAAGGTCTGGACCAGGAGCCAAGAAAAGAAAGCCTAAACAAATCAATTCGACATCTACCACTGAGTACAGGCGAAATTTGATAACTGGTGAGCCGCTACACCAAAACTTCGAGCATTCTCCGGATACAACTCCGAAGGCTACCGCTCTCTAAAGTACGACCCTGATGACTTCTAGTCCCTAGAATACAATCCCAAGGACTTCCAGCGTTATTTCAATGAAACTGACGACTCATCGTATAACTGTTTCCTACTCTCACCCAGGGATGAAGGCCTGTCAGAAGAAGAAACATACGTCTTTATCCGCTACGATCCTAATGAGCTACTAAACTCGTCCTCTAACCATGAGGATAGCTTCAATACTTCATCCTCATTCGGAAATTTTGACCCAGAAGAAAGCAATGGAGTAATCTCGGTAGAGTCCAACTTCCCTGAAACAGAAAAATTCACTACTACAACGAATATGCAGTGGGAAAACTAGTGGCCTAACCAAGACATGTCAGGCCCATCTTGCCCTCATATGATCATGACCCCCAGTGAAGTGTGGATACCTAATCTCCGCAAGTATAACAGCATGATTTGCCCCGTGGCTCATTTGCAATATCTGCACACTGAAATGAGTTAGTACTATGGCCCGATATCATTCACAACTTAGGTGTTCCAAGAAACGCTTACAGGGTCTGCATTGCAATGGTTCGTCACTGCAAGTATTTACCTCATAAAGGATTGGAATAAGCTGTCTTCCACATTCTTGCATCAGTACCAAAACCAGATTGGAATTGAGTCGCCTTGCGAGAGTTTGGCCCACTTCGGAAGAAGACCAATAGAGGATTTCCGAGCATATGCGGGGAAGGTGGAAGGCTTTTATGATGCAAACCTACCCTCAACTGACCGAAGAAGAATTGATAAAGTAGTTCATAGAAGCTTTGCCCCACGAACATCGCTGTTGGCTACATGGGTTACACTTCCGTAGCTTCAACGAAATAGTCATCGCATGCGAATACTTCGAGCCCATCGGAGGCGAGGAATTCAAAGACGCTTGACTTCGGGACCAGCACTATCAAAACGCTCCTTTTCATAGGAGTTTTTATTAGTTTTGCTTGTTTTTATGTTTCTTATCTAGTGTGTTCTTTGTTGTATTTTTCATTCCAGTACTTTAATGTACAGCTATAATATTTTTTTTTTTGAAAGCATGAGGCAGTATTCCAGACCAGCCCAGTGATGCTATCCAACCATGAAAAGAAAATATCATCTAAGGAGAATACTGAGGGCTAGGCTTCCTCATGCTTTTTCTCCCCCAAAGACATGTTCTGAAAATAAAAAATATTTCATCACCAAAAGCTTTCGTCAAAACAAGATGATAAATTGAACCATGTTTGTCTTTCGACTCTCTCACTTTATGTCTCGAATATCATCCCCTTTGACTTAGTGTACGTAAAAGCATTTAAAACGGCACATCATGTGAACAGACCGAGTTCAAAGACACCCTTTCAAGGAAACAGGGGCAAACGAAAAGGATCATCTTATTTCAAAGAAGGTAAGTCTTATTCCCTGAACATAATTTTGAAAATGATGTCTCCTCTCTTACGTACAGGAAACGAAAGGAGGTAATAGGCATAGGCATACGGTTAAACTCGAAGCATGCACATCATGGTAGCTTGAGACAGGATAACCCCCCCATGCTGCTTTCGACCTTCCCATTTTTGCAAGCCCTCCTCAGGAGCTTTGTGCACTCCACTTCACTCCCATCCAACTCCTTCTCAAGACGGAGCAATATCTTCTCCCCCCGACATGCCCGAGCAACTAGATGTTCTAGTTTCCAGCTTCGACAAGCCCAGAAGCATAAGGAAAAAAATTTTTCTCTTCCTTTGAATTGATTACTGTCGATAGGGAGAAAATCTAGACAGTCAAGGCAATTTGTAGCGCCCACTCCAGACAATGACTCTAGAGTCTGGAAGCTTCACTCCGTGTTCCAGACACGTATTCTTCCAAAAAATAATTGCCATCAGAAAACTGGAGGTTTTTGATTGTCCATCTCAGATTCCATAGAAGCTTGAGGTACGTGACTTTTTGCTCAATGCAGCTATAGTCAAAGATAGAAGAAAAATTCCACGTAAGAAAGGCGTTAAAGATGAATCAACGACCAGCAATCATGCATACAGGACCACGAATGAGGAGGGCCAATCAAAAGAGACATTGAACTGTGTCAAAGACAAAAGGCCGTCATTGACACTCAAATATCCCTAGGAGTCAACATATATAAACTCTGGGGAAGAGTAATTTGGTATCGTTTCCAATACTCCCAGTATCTGAACTCATTTTTGACACATTTTCTCCTATTGATAGGAAGCCTAAGATTCAAGAAACAAGCTTAATGGTTAATTTGGGCAAATCAAGTGACCCACATCAATTTACCTAGCTTGGTATGAAAGGACGCGTCGTCCAAGAGCTGGTTCGGTTAAATGGAAAAGGAAACTCCCTCCACGGACATTGTCGGCGCCTCTAGCGAGTGGAAGCCGGGGAAGGAGCAAAATGATCCAAAGTCGAGGGTTCGAATCTCGACGCGACCGTTAGCCGCTTAAATAATAATTTGCTTCTCTTGCACCTGCAAATTACAAGAGCGCAAATGACCTAACGGAGTAAAAATTACAAGAATTCATATCCTCCTCGTACTTTAGGTCTATTCAAACATCTATAAACCAGTGAAGGGCAATGTTGTATCACTTCCAAGTTATTCGACTCTTGAAAGAACTTCTGACTAACATGATCCTCTCGTCATTTGCTGGGGGATCACCTGATCGTCAAAGATGTAGAAAATAAAATCAATGAGAGGCATGTCAGACCATGATAAGCTCTCCCAAGCCAAATGGCGTCTCGAGTATCGTCAAAGCAAATGACAAAAACCTTTCAGGCCTCAAATCACGTGTGATATTGGCCCTACTAATTGATCTATTTCCAGGGGCAAAAGTAGAAAGGCCGTCAAATCAATGATCAGATCCCCAATCCCAGCTGATCCTTCTTGTGTCATTTCCCTACTTAATAAGGACAATCCATTGACACCCCTTTGTGAATAACTCTTTTGATATTCAAAATTCAGCACATTTGTAAATACAATTTCACCAAGTAAACACCCCTAAAGTTGTCAATAGGGTCTCTTGAGTAAAAAATCATTCATTTGTTTTAAGAGTACAAACTCTCTCACACTTAAAAAAAAAAAATGCTGCATGCCTTTCTCCAAATGGATTTTTGCATGATGATTTTGTCTATCTAAATCACTGATTCCATTGAGGATTACTAGAATAGACAGCTAAGTGAAGGATACAAGATTAGTTGAGCATGCTGGATGAGGTGTGTCAGAATGATGACAGACAAGCCATATCCTACACACAGTCCCCCATCTATACACTTGTGAGATGAGTGCAGAAAATTCCATGACTGCAGGGTAAAGAGTTCTCTCGCGAATGGTACGATAACCGAAATAGTAAGAGGCATTTCATTGCTCACCCCCCTTTGAGCCCCATACACTGGTGAAGCTTCTCTCATCAAAAATCACCCTACACTGGAGCATGTCAAAGACAAGGCAAATCAGCATCACAAGGTAAAAAGAGGGATAGAAATTCTCTTGCTCGCACTTGCATCAATCTTCGAGTGTCTTTATTGCATATGAACAGTCACATTAATTTAAGTGCCTTAGAATGACAAAGAACAATTCCTTTTCTATGCATTTGTATACATTGTACAACCCAAGTGAATCTGTAATTTTACCCTCACATTGAAAAAAAGCATAAGTTATTGCTATAGCTTAGAGCGTTGGCTGAAGATGAAGACACAAAGTCTAAATAATGGTGCTTTGATTGAACTTGCCTAGATCGGTTCTCAAGCAACAAAAATGAAAAACAGGGGCATAAAAAAGCAGTGTACCGGTAAAAGCAAGGTCAATGCCCATAAATGAGGAACTGGAATAAAAGCAGGGGCATAAAAAAGCAGTGTGCCTGGTAAAAGCAAGGCCGATGCCCCCCCAGTCAAAAAAAAAAAATACAGCCAAGAAAAAGTTGTGGTTGTAAAATCTACGTTTTGACAAGAAGAAAGACCAGTGACGAATGCTGAGACAGTCACCAACTCTCACCCTTCTACATGTGAGCCAAATCTACGTTATATTACCATTGTAAAAAGTCTTTTCAGACTAGAGGCACTTCAATTAACGTAGGATTTCATATGTGCATAAGTATCGCTTGAAGAAGTACGAGCAAGATTACTCTATCTCTTTTCGCAGAGCTCCTGACTTGTAGACCCGGAAATGATCGTGCAACATTTTCGTCCATCGGCTTCGACCTTGATGGTCCCCTTTGATGAGCTACTGACCAAGTCTTCATCACAATTTCAACAAAGACCTCTCACATTGGTAAAGTCGTGCCACTTGCGAGAATACTCAGACCCCTGCTGACATGATGACAGTGAGAAGTGTGATCCTTATAAATCCTGCATCAATGGTCAGGATAAAATAGCCTTTCCATGAGAGTGAGTGAAAAGTCCTTTCAAACTGAAAGTCCCTCATCTAGCATGCTCAAGACATCTACATTCTAAATGAGGGTTGTCTTTCAAAATCTTCCCCAGTGGAATTCGGATGATACAAAACTGACAAAATTGTCATGCATAAATCACATTTGAATTTATGAATTTACAGCATACAGTTATTGTGTACATGTGTGCATGTTGTGTAAATAGCGAACATACTCTCAGTAATAAGAGATATTGCCAGGTAAGCATATCCCTATCCCTATCTGTCTTAAAGTACCTACCACTATCCAGGTACTCTCTTCTTGTCACTCGATCTATTCGAGTCGTCCCCTGAGTTTGGGTGCTTGCAATGCTCTAAGTATCCCCTTGTCTTTGAGTACCCACCATTTGCCGGGTACTCCCTCTTATTGACACTCGACCTGCTCGAGTTGTCCCCAAAGTATTGATATTTGAGACTGTCCAGATATCCCCCTGTTTTTTAGTGCATGCCGCTACTCAGGTACTCCCTCTGTTGACACTCGATCTGTTCAAGTTGTCCTTAAAGTTTGGATACTCATGACTGTCCAAGTATCCTCTTGTCTTTGAGTATCGACCACTGTTTGGATACTCCATTTTCGTGACACTCGACCTGTTCAAGTTGTCCTCAAAGTTACACCATTGAATACTAGCAGCTACTCAAGCATTCCACCACATTATGCGCCTGTGATCACCCAGGTATGCTCTCTTACACTTGGACCAGTTGAGTGGTCCCTGATTATATCATTAAATATTTGTGTTCATCCAAATATTCCTCTACTTTGTACACTGTGTACGCCGCCATCTAGGTAAGCCTTGTGCTACATTCAAATTCTCAATTACCCGTGAGGTGAGAGACCTTCACGAATATCCAGGTACATCCTCGATATTCCCTAATTGCCGGGAGGTGGGAGACCTTCACGAATATGCGAGGTACGCCCCTCGATATTCCCAATTTCTAGAAGGTGAGAGACCTTCACGAATATCCCTGCACGTCCTGATATTCCCTGCACTGCCGAGGAGGTGGGAGACCTTCACGAATATGCGAGGTACGTCCTCGATATTCCCAATTCCCAGGAGGTGGGAGACCTTCACGAATATGCGAGGTACGTCCTCGATATTCCCAATTCCCAGAAGGTGAGAGACCTTCGCGAATATCCAAGGTACGTCCTCGATATTCCCCATACCAGAAGGTGAGAGACCTTCACGAATATCCCAGGTACGTCCTCGATATTCCCTAATTGCCAGGAGGTGGGAGACCTTCACGAATATCCAAGGTACGTCCTCGATATTCCCCATACCAGAAGGTGAGAGACCTTCACGAATATCCCAGGTACGTCCTCGATATTCCCTAATTGCCAGGAGGTGGGAGACCTTCACAAATATCCAAGGTACGTCCTCGACATTCCCCATTGTTAGGGCTAGGATTATCACCTAGAGGGGGGTGAATAGGTGATTAAGAGAAATTTAAACCAATTTGCACAGAACGAGAAATTGATTAAATAAAACTTAACGATCACAGCAATATAAAGACAAGGAGATTAGGGATAGAGAAACAAGACTCAAGATTTATAGTGGTTCGGCTTAATTCAAGCCTACGTCCACTCTCCTCCACGGACAGCCCTTCTGGCTGGATTTCACTATGAATCAAATGAGTGATTACAGTCTCATGCCCTTGAGTCCACGGTGTAGAAACTCTACTACACTTCCTCAAGTTCTCACCACAAGTATGATCTCTCTTTGATTACATATAACACTCGAAGAATAAGATCGCACAATATAAATGGAGATTCGGACTTTGGAATTCTTCTATCCAAAGACGCTTCAACAACTAGAGCATCTCTCTTATATACTTCTTTATGCCTACATGACCGTTGGCACCTTCCAAAGAAGTTCTTCCAATCAACCCGTTGGACGTAATCAATTAGAGAGATCTCGAGCTCTTTAAGGCAAGTGAAGATAGCCCATCAACTCGTTCGCCCATACAATCGGGATCTCGGTTTCCATAAGTAAATCTTTCCAAGAATAATCATGAGTTTATACGAATAAGGAAATAGGATCTTCTAATGTTGAATCCAATAGAAAAATATTCCACAGCCGTTGGAATCGTATAAGATAAGAATAGAAATCTTGATCGGAAACCGGTCCATGAGGATAGACTTTGAATACTTGAGTCTTACGTGTCGACTTTTCCAGTAGAGTCTATAAGTCTTCGAGACTTTGATCTTCAGACTTTGTCAAGTAGAATCGCAAGTCATCGACTAGGCGAGGAAAATGTTTTGTCAACTTCAAAATACCAAGAGAGTTTTCCAACAATCTCCCCCTTTTGATGGTGACAAAACTTTCCCCAGATTTGAATATTAATACCCGCAAAACAAATCTTAAGCAGAGACATTGATATCTAAACAAAGTTAAAACAAGATAGTAGAAATTATCCTCAGACACGTAAGTCCCGTATACGGACATACCCAATACACAGATCCGCATCCACGTAAAACTCATTAGTCATATACGACATTACTATCTTTATCTAATTTGAAAGCTTAAGCGATGCAATAATGAGCACACATTCAACAAACTCAAGATCAAGTCAAAGTATCAAACACAATCAAACCAAAAAGAATATTTAAAAAAAAAATGAAGTTGGAGTGAGGATAGAAGATAAGAGTGAAGGTCTTAAAATCTGCGAGAGTCTTCTCCCTCTTTTTGTCAGCACCAAAAGAATTCAAGGAGCACGAGGAATGCGAACAAGTTGAAAGTCCTCCATAGACTTGACAGGTGCTTTCAAGCTTCCTCGGATCTTCCCCTGCAGTTGAGCAAGAACGGTGCCTCGCGTAGCCTCAATCGACGGCGAACATCTTTGATCTCGATCATGCATGGTGATGAACATAGCATGATTCTCATTCTCAGAGTCTGAAATTCGCACCCCATAGCATAGATTTGGCCCTTAAGTTCCAACATGATCTCAAGCTGCGCAAAATCTGAATTCTCGCCCGAGTGCTTGCATCAACTCGGTCCGACGATGGAGTCAAGCAAGTGTGAACATCGGCAGAGGGTTTGGAGATGATGGTTCTCCCCGAGGAACCCGAGCAGCATCTTCAGCATGAGGAGGCGATCGACTAACACTTGCATGTGTGAAAGTCAGCAAAAAGAGGAGTATATTCTCGTTGTTCATCTCCCTGTTTCAATATCCTCGGGAGGAGAGAAAAACTCTTCTTTTGAGGAGATTCCTCATTGACGGCCTTTTTCATTGGAGAATCGGCTGCGGGGTTCTTCCTCTTTCTCTTTCTCTTTCTCTTTCTCTTCTGTTTCCTCTTCTTTCTCTGTCTCGTCTTCTTCCTCTTTCTCTTTTTCTGTTTCTTCTCCTTTCTCTTTTTCTTCCTTCTCTTCTTCTCCCTTCCCTTCTTCTTCTGCTTCTTCTTCAAAGGATCCCTTTTCCTGAAGTCCTTTCTCTGTGTCTTCTGTAAAATGTTGTTCTGGAACGGCTGGAATAGGTACAGAAAACTGTGAGACGAGCAGAGATAGGCACAGCATCCTCATCTTCTTCTTCTTCCAAGATGATTGCCCTTCTCTTCTTCTTGGTAGGACCAGCCATTGGTTCCTTTCCCTTTCTTTTTGATGCGCAGAAGTCGGCCTTGTTTTGACGGGAGTCTTTTCCTTGAAGCTGCTCTAACTTTTTGCCGAGCTCCTTCGAGACGCATCTTGGTTATCATCCTCGGACCAATAACCATTTGGCTAATAGTCTTCACAGAGAGAGCAGGAGGAGACTGAATGTTCAAGTGTCTGAAGAGACGTGTGATGAGAGCAGCATAAGGGAGTTGTCCCTTGTCCTTTGCCATTGTCCTGTACATGTGAAACATGATAGTATGTGGCAAGGAAAACTTAAGGCCAAGCTTAATGGCACACATCAACTTTGCTTCTGATATGGATACATCTGTCTTTGATGTTGACTTTGGTCTAAGACGGTTGATCACAATTTTGTGAAGCAGAATGTTGGTTGCATTCAGTCTGGAGTAAGAGAGCCGTCCTTCAGCAATTCGGTCTCTTGCCAGTTCCAAGGTGGCATGACTTACAGACACAGAGATGGATTGGAAAGCACCCCTTTCCACACCCATAACATCCGCCGGTGTGTCCGTATCAACGATATAGTCCCCGGTCTCGCACACTAAATGAAAAGTCCGTTCGCATCAAGAAAGCTTATGTTTGAATAAAAGTATGCGGTTAATTCAGGATAAGCTTTATCACATTCGGTCTGCGAACGTATAGAATCGAAGCTTTTCAAACTTCTCTCTAAGATGAATGCTCGCAGTAAATCCCAGAAATCAAAGTCTACGGTTCGTGGATTCATCACTCCACGCTTCTTGCCAGTTTGTCATACACCTTCCTGTGTCCATTAGATCGAAACAATTCATCCCTCTTCCCTCGAAGGTTTGCAGCCATACCCATCCAAGGCTTAAAATGTAAGAACATTTTTTCATCATCATCCTTTCCCTCTGGTTGATTAAACACTCCAAACCTAGGGTCATTGGGAAAGTTTGCGAAAGCCTTTGCTGCTGTTCCAGCAGGAACAACACCTGATCTTTCCATAATGGTAAGGAAATGCGTCTCATTTCTATAACCTTTTTCTTTCAGGAATTCATCGATAAAGGTCATAGCAGAACCACCTTCTTTCAAAGCAGAGTAAAGCCTATAAACGAAAGCAGGCTTGAGTGATCTTGCGGTTCGATATCTTCAAGAACTTCTTCTACATGTTGAGGTTTATCATCATGAGGTCAGGTGGAGGTGGTGCGCTGAGAAGGTTGAGGAGCGTGTCTTTGTAGGAACATCGCTTTCTTCGGTAAGATCGAAGTGAGTAGGACCCTCTCCGTAACCTTGTGGTCCCCCTCGTTAGCGATCCTCGAAGACTTTCTTTGGTAAGACATTGTCACTTTCTTGTAGAACTTTTGGAGAAACTTTCACACTTGATTCGCAAGAAAGTTGAGATCTTTGTAGAAATTTAAGAGAAAAAGTTGCGAGAGGAGTGAAAAGCTTTTATCTAGGGTTTTGAGTAGTAAAAACGAAGGAGAAGATGAATGTTAAAGATAAGCGAAGCGGGGTATATCAAGCGTCGCGGAATTTAGAAATATTTAGAAATTGCCTTTTAAAAACAAATAACTGCCTTAATAAATTGGTAACCACCCTTTTTGAAATTAACGCCTTAATAAACACGATTAGATGTAACCAATCAAACTTACCTTTTCAAAATAACGAGAATTAAGCAAGTAAGTAAACTTACGGTCGCGTCGATTGGCATTCTCCCAGACCCTTATGAGTCGATACTACTGGACTCTAAGATTGTGAGTCGAGCTTCAACATTCTTCAAGAGATAAAATATTGAGTCCGGAGCGAATAGACTCAAATGAGCTTTCTCAAGTGGCTTTGTGAAGATGTCGCCAATTGATTCTTTGAGTCTACGAATGTATCAAGACTTCTTTGTTCGAACATGATCTCTTATAAAATGATGTCGAATCTCAATATGCTTTGCTCTTGAGTGTAGGATAGGATTCTTTGTAAGATTGATTGCGCTGGTATTATCACATCTGATCTCTGTGCAAGAGTCTTTAATCCCAAAGTCTTGTAATTGTTGTTTAATCCACAGTATTTGAGAACAGCAACTCCCAAAGGCTACGTATTCTGCTTCTGCTGTTGAGAGAGCTGTTAGGGCTAGGATTATCACCTAGAGGGGGGTGAATAGGTGATTAAGAGAAATTTAAACCAATTTGCACAGAACGAGAAATTGATTAAATAAGACTTAGCAATCACAGCAATATAAAGACAAAGAGTTTAAGGATAGAGAAACAAGACTCAAGATTTATAGTGGTTCGGCTTAATTCAAGCCTACGTCCACTCTCCTCCACGGACAGCCCTTCTGGTTGGATTTCACTATGAATCAAATGAGTGATTACAGTCTCATGCTCTTGAGTCCACAGTGTAGAAACTCTACTACACTTCCTCAAGTTCTCACCACAGTATTATCTCTCTTTTGATTACATATAACACTCGAAGAATAAGCTCACACAAAATAGATGGAGATTCAGACTTTGGAATTCTTCTATCCAGCACACTTCAACAACTAGAGCATCTCTCTTATATACTTCTTTATGCCTACAAGACCGTTGGCACCTTCCAAAGAAGTTCTTCCAATCAACCCGTTGGACAGAATCAATTAGAGAGATCTCGAGCTCTTTAAGGCAAGTGAAGATAGCCCATCAATCTGTTCGCCCATACAATCGGGATCTCGGTTTCCATAAGTAAATCTTTCCAAGAATAATCTGAAGTTTATACGAATAAGGAAATAGGATCTTCCAGTGTTGAATCCGGTAGAAAAATATTCCATAGCCGTTGGAATCGTATAAGATAAGAATAGAAATCTTGATCGGAAAGCTGTCCATGAGGATAGACTTTGAATACTTGAGTCTTACCGTCGTCGACTTTGCCGGTAGAGTCTATAAGTCTTCGAGACTTTGATCTTCGAGACTTTGTCGGTAGAATCTGCAAGTCATCGGACCGGATCGAGGAAAATGTTTTGTCAACTTCAAAATACCGAAGATAGTTTTCCAACAATCTCCCCTTTTTGATGGTGACAAAACTTTCCTGCAGATTTGAATATTAATACCCTGCAAAACAAATCTTAAGCAGACATTGATATCTCAAAAAAAAATTAGAACAAGATAGTAGAAATTATCCTGTACACAGAAGTCCTGTATGCAGACATATCCTGTACACAGATCTGCATCCACAGAAAATTCATTAGTCATATACAGACATTACTATCTTTATCTAATTTGAAGGCTTAAGCGATGCAATAATGAGCACATATTCAACAAACTCAAGATCAAGTCAAAGTATCAAACATAATCAAATCAAAAAGGATATTAGAAAATGAAGGTTTGGTTTTGGATTTGGAATGAGGATAGAAGATAAGAGTGAAAGTCTTTAAAATCTGCAGAGTCTTCTCCCCCTTTTTGTCAGCACCAAAAAGAATTTAAGGAGCACGAGGAATGCGAACAAGTTGAAAGTCCTCCATAGACTTGACAGTGCTTTCAAGCTTCCTCAGATCTTCCTGCAACTGAGCAAGAACAGTGCCTCTGGCAGTAGCCTCAATCTGACGCTGAACATCTTTGATCTGATCATGCATGGTGATGAACATGGCATGATTCTCATTCTGTAGAGTCTGAAATTCACACCCCATAGCATAGATTTGGCCCTTAAGTTCCAGCATGATCTCAAGCAGTATGCCAAAATCTGAATTCTCAGTCTGAGTGCTTGCATCAACTCGGTCTGACGATGGAGTCAAGCAAGTGTGAACATCAGCAGGAGGGTTTGGAGATGATGATTCTCCCTGAGCAGCATCTTCAGCATGTGGAGGCGATCGACTAACACTTGCATGTGTGAAAGTCAGCAAAAGAGGAGTATATTCTTGTCGTTCATCTCCCCCTGTCTCAATATCCTCGGGAGGAGAGAAAAACTCTTCTTTTTGAGAGGATTCCTCATTGACAGCCTTTTCTGCTGGAGAATCTGTCTGTGCAAGTTCTTCCTCTTTCTCTTTCTCTGTCTCGCCCTCTTTTTCTTCTGCTTCCTCTTCTTTCTCTTCTTCTTCTTCCTCTTTTTCTGCCTTCTCGTCTTCTTCCTTCTCTTCTTTCTTCTCTTCTTCTTCCTTCACTCCTTTCTTCTCTTCTTCTTCTCTCTTCTCTTCTTCTTCTCTCTTCTCTTCTGTAAAATGTTGTTCTGGAACGGCTGGAATAGGTACAGAAAGCTGTGAAACAAGAGCAGAGATAGGCAAAGCATCCTCATCTTCTTCATCTTCCAAGATGATTGCCCTTCTCTTCTTCTTGGTAGGACCAGCCATTGGTTCCTTTCCCTTTCTTTTTGATGCAGCAGAATCTGGCCTTGGTTTGACGGGAGTCTTTTCCTTGGCTGCTCTAGCTTTTTTTGAGTTCCTTGGAACGCATCTTGGTTATCATCCTCAGACCAATAACCATTTGGCTAATAGTCTTCACAGAGAGAGCAGGAGGAGATTGGATGTTCAAGTGTCTGAAGAGTCGTGTGATGAGAGCTGCATAGGGAAGTTGTCCCTTGTCCTTTGCCATTGTCCTGTACATGTGGAACATGATAGTATGTGGCAAGGAAAACTTAAGGCCAAGCTTAATGGCACACATCAACTTTGCTTCGATATTGATACATGTCTTTGATGTTGACTTAGGTGAGACAGGTTGATCACAATTTTGTGAAGCGGGATGTTGGTTGCATTCGATGAGGTAAGAGAGCCGTCCTTGAGCAATTCGGTCTCTTGCCAGTTCCAATGTGGCATGACTTACAGACACGGAGATGGATTGGAAAGCACCCCTTTCCACACCCATAACATCTGCCAGTGTGTCCGTATCAACGATGTAGTCTCTATCTCGCACACTAAAGGAAAAGCTGTTTGCATCAAGAAAGCTTATGTTTGAATAGAAGTATGCAGTTAATTCAGGATAAGCTTTATCACATTCAGTGCAGAACGTATACAACTGAAGCTTTTCGAACTTCTCTCTAAGATGAATGCTCAGAAGATCCAGGAAATCAAAGTCTACGGTTCGTGGATTCATCACTCCACGCTTCAGCAGTTTGTCAAACACCTTCCTGTGTTCATCAGATCGAAACAATTCATCCCTCTTCCCACGAAGGTTTGCAGCCATACCCATCCAAGGCTTAAAATGCAAGAACATTTTTTCATCATCATCCTTTCCCTCTGGTTGATTAAACCCTCCAAACCTAGGGTCCTTGGGAAAGTTTGCGAAAGCCTTTTTTCTTGTTCGGCGGGAACAACACCGATCTTTCCATAATGGTAAGGAAATGCGTCTCATTTCTATAACCTTTTTCCTTCAGGAATTCATCGATAAAGGTCATAGCAGAACCACCTTCCTTCAAAGCAGAGTAAAGCCTATAAACGAAAGCAGGCTTAAGAGACCTTACTGGTTCGATATCTTCAAGAACTTCTTCTGCATGTTGAGGTTTATCATCATGAGGTCTGGTGGGGTTGGTGCGCTGCTGAGAAGGTTGAGGAGACTGTGCTGTAGGGACGTCGCTTTCTTCAGTAAGATCGAAGTGAGTAGGACCCTCTGCAGAACCTTGTGGTCCCCTGTTAGCGATCCTCGAAGACTTTCTCGGTAAGACATTGTCACTTTCTTGTAGAACTTTTGGAGAAACTTTCACACTTGATTCGCAAGAAAGTTGAGATCTTTGTAGAAATTTGAGAGAAAAAAAGTTGCGAGAGGAGTGAAAGCTTTTTATCTAGGGTTTCGAGTAGTAAAAACGAAGGAGAAGATGAATGTTAAAGATAACTGAAGCGGGGTATATGAAGCGTCGCGGAATTTAGAAATATTTAGAAATTTCCTTTTAAAAACAAATAACTGCCTTAATAAATTGGTAACCACCTCTTTTTGAAATTAACTGCCTTAATAAACACGATTAGATGTAACCAATCAAACTTACCTTTTCAAAATAACAGAATTAAGCAAGTAAGTAAACTTACAGTCGCGTCGATTGGAATTCTCAGTCTGTACCCTTATGAGTCTGATACTTTGTCAGACTCTAAAATTGTGAGTCTGAGCTTCAACATTCTTCAAGAGATAAAATATTGAGTCTGGAGCGAATAGACTCAAATGAGCTTTTCTCAAGTGGCTTTGTGAAGATGTACGCAATTGATTCTTTGAGTCTACGAACTGTATCAAGACTTCTTTGTTCTGAACATGATCTCTTATAAAATGATGTCGAATCTCAATATGCTTTGCGCTTGAGTGTAGGATAGGATTCTTTGTAAGATTGATTGCGCTGGTATTATCACACCTGATCTCTGTGCAAGAGTCTTTAATCCCAAAGTCTTGTAATTGTTGTTTAATCCACAGTATTTGAGAACAACAACTCCCAAGGGCTACGTATTCTGCTTCTGCTGTTGAGAGAGCCACAGTACTTTGTTTTCTTGAAAACCAAGATACGCCTGTTTCCAATCAATTGACAAGTACACGAAGTGCTTTTTCTTTCAACTCTACAACCTGCAAGATCTCAACGCGTCGAATAGCCAAGAAGAGTAAAGTCTCCTCCTTTGGGATACCAAAGACCAATCTTAGCAGTAGAAGCAACATATTTAATAATACGCTTAGCAGCACTTAAATGAGATTCCTTGGGATCAGATTGAAATCTAGCACATATGCAAACACTAAATAATATGTCAGGTCTAGAAGCAGTGAGATAAAGAAGTGATCCGATGATACTTCGTATAATTTCTGATCAACTTTCTTCCCGCTTCGTCTTTGTCTATCTTCAAGGAGCTTGACATTGGTATGTCGGTCTTCTTGCGGTTTTCCAGACCGAACTTTTTAACGAGTTCTTTTGCATATTTCTCTTGATGAATAAATGTCCCTTCCTTTAGTTGTTTCACTTGTAGACCAAGGAAAAAGGATAATTCACCCATCATGCTCATCTCAAATTCATCCTGCATAGTCTTAGAGAATTTCTTGCACAAAGACTCATCAGTTGATCCAAATATGATGTCATCAACATAAATTTGAACTAATAAAAAGCTCTTACCTTCCCTTTTGATAAATAGAGTAGTGTCTACCCTTCCTTTAGAAAAACCATTTTGAATTAAAAAATTACTTAGCCTTTCATACCAAGCTCGAGGTGCTTGTTTCAAACCGTATAAGGCTTTCTTCAGTCTGAACACAGAGTCTGGTTTCTTTGAGTCTTCAAAACCAGGCGGTTGTTCTACATAGACTTCCTCTTGAATAAGTCCATTCAGGAATGCACTTTTGACATCCATTTGAAATAACCTGAAATTCTTGTAACAAGCAAAAGCAAGCAATAATCTAATTGCTTCTAACCTTGCTACTGGAGCATAGGTCTCATCATAGTCTATGCCTTCTTCTTGCGTGTATCCTTTAGCCACAAGTCTTGCTTTGTTTCTCGTTACTTTGCCCTTTTCATCAACTTTGTTCCTGAATACCCATTTAGCTCCAACAACTGATTTGCCTTTCGGTTTAGGAGTCAATTCCCATACATCGTTAACGCTGAATTGTCGAGTTCTTCTTGCATTGCTTCAATCCGACTTTCATCGGCTAAAGTTTTTCAATATTTTTGGGTTCCATTTCGAAATAAGAGCAACAGCACTAGACTCTTCTCGCCTTTTGGATCTTGTTCGAATTCCCTCATTAATGTTTCCAATAATGAGTTCTTCAGGATGACTAGATTTGTGCTTCCAGTAACTGGACAGTCTGATAGATTGATGATCTTTTTCTAGTGACGATTCTTCAACAGTAGCTCGTTGTTCTGATTCTGGATTGTTAACAGCTTCAATAGAGATAGTCTTAGCAGAGTCTGGAACAGGTTCTGAATCTTCATTCTGAATTTGCTGAACTTGTGGAGATTCTTGAAATTTGACATTCATTGATTCTTCCACGGTCGAGTCTTCTTGTTGAAGACTCGTAGGCTTTGCTTGAAGTTGAGTAGCCAAGAAAAATCCTTCATCGACTTTTCTTGAAACTTACCAACACGATCATTAGCATTCTTAAGAATAAAACATTTACAACCAAATATTTGAAAATAAGAAACTATTGGTTTCTTTCCTTTGAAGATTTCATAAGGGGTTTTCTCAAGAATTGGTCTTAAAAACACACGGTTTATGATATAACAAGCAGTTGAAACAGCTTCAGCCCAAAATCTTGAAGAAATATTATTTCCAATCAACAAGGTTCTTGCCATTTCTTGTAAAGATCTATTCTTCCTTTCCACAACTCCATTTTGTTCGGAGTATATGGAGAAGAGAATTTATCTTTGAAAACCAAAATCATCACGAGAATTTAGCAAAGTCTTGATTTTCAAACTCACCTCCATGGTCTGTTCGAATGCTTGAAATAGTGTGACATTTCTCATTCTGAATTTTCTTAGCAAACTTTGAAAAGAGTGAGAAAGTCTCAGACTTACTTGAAAGAAAGTAGACCCAAGTAAATCGTGAATAATCATCCACTATTACCAGACAGAACCTTTTTCCACCAATGCTTTGTGTTCTGGTAGGTCCAAATAAGTCCATATGCGAAGCGCAATACATGATTAGTGGAAACTTTATTTATTGATTTGTAAGAGTTTCTTACTGTTTACCCAATACGCATGGTGTGCATAGATCGACTTTGAGTAATTTAAAGTAGGCAATCCTCGAACAAGTTTCTTGGAAGAGATCTTGTTGATTTGCTTCGGGTTGATATGTCCTAGCTTTTTATGCCAAAGATCAGCTTCATCTTATGCGACATCAAGCACGTGTGATCTTTCTTGATTCACATCCGGAAGATAGATATTGCCATGTCTTCGTCCAGGTGAAAGATTGAGAAAAGTCTTTACCGATTCGAGCAAGTTTCTTCCCGGAAATTGATCTTGAAACCAGTATCACACAACCGGGGCTTATACTAAGCAAATTGTAGTTTAATCCTTCAACTAAGGAAACATTCTTGATTGATAGGCTTCCAATCTTTCTTGTTCCTCGACCAATAATCCTTCCTTTATTATTACCACCAAAAGAAACTTTTCCTCCGTCTATCCGAACAAGACTTATGAAATAATTTGAGTCTCCTGTCATATGTCTTGAGCAGCCACTATCAAGGTACCATTTAATCTTCCTTTTGATAGTAACCTGCAAATATCAAAGATTCAAGCTTTCTTTGGTACCCATATCATCTTGGGTCCGAAGTGTTAGAAACGAGAGAAGACAGTCTTAGCTTGACTCTTTTAAGGTCTCCAAACCAAAGGGCATTCTTTCTCAAAATGTTACGAGCTTTTACACTTAGAACAATTTAAGGCATTTCACAACGGGTTTTACAAAGACTTTTACGGAAATGATTCCTATAGACAGCTTTTGCTGGTCTTTGTCTGATTCTTTCCTTTACCTTTGGAAAATCAATTAGTGGTATAGTTTCAGAAGTCATACCAAGACCTAACTTATCAAAATATGGTCTTTGTATTGAAAGAATCTTATCCAATTTTTCAGAACCATTCGAAAATCTTTTTGATATATTAGTAATATCATTTTTCAAACGACTATTTTCATTTGAAACAGAGTCTGAGTTTTCTTTCATAATAGCAAAGTCCTTTTCCAACTGATCAGACTTTTCTTTCAAAAGTTTTTCCTGTTGCTTCAATGCTGAATTTTCCCTTTTCAATTCGGAGATCCTCTTAAGAGAGGTTTTCGAGACTAAGACACAATTCATCAATATATTTAGAAACTTTGACAGGAATTTTAGGTTCCGACCTCGAATTCCTTGTCTGAATCTGTGTCTGAATCAAGACCTGAGTCTGAGTCTGATTTTGCCATTAAACAGATATTGACATAATCCTCATCACTTCCTTCACATTCAGTATCACTCCAAGTCTACGCTTTGAGTGCTTTTACGTATTTCTCGGTCTTTCCTTTTCTCTTCTTTAAGGAGAGGACGGTTGGGTACGATGTGTCCCTTTTTCTTGCATTCAAAGCAAGTCACTTCTTTGTTAGAATCATCTTCCTCTGTTGACTTGTTAGAAACCTTTGCGAACTTTGTTTCTTCCAATTGAATTTCCTTCCTTTTTTGTTCAACTTTCGAATCTCTTTATCATAAGTGCAGTTCTTCATCGTCTAGATCTTCTTGAGAATCTCCAGCATCGAATAGTCATTAGACTTTAAGGCAATAGATTTCTTACCTTTTGAATCTTCTTCTTCATTGTTCTGTTCCACTTCATAAGATTGAAGAGTTCCAACCAGTTCGTCTACAGAGAGTGGAGCAATCCTCTGAGTCTCTCTTATAGAGGTTTTAATATGATTCCAGTCTTTAGAGAGTCCTCGTAGGAGTTTGTTGACCTTCATATGACCTGAGATTGGATGTCTCTGATATTCAAGACCATTCACAATTTGATAAAACGACTAAACATGTCGTTATTGATTCTCACGATCTCATCTTAAAGATTTCATATTGTCCCAAGAGAATATTGATCCTCGTTTCTTTCACACGATCGGTCCCTTCATAGGTAATGTGAAGCCTATCCCAGACTTCTTTCTTTGTATCACAAGAAGATATTCTATTATACTCGGTGGGGGATAAAGCACAATATAATGAGTAAATAGCTTTGGCGTCAAAGAGTACGTCTCTTGGTGATTTCTTCTTGAGTCGGTAGAGTGGGAGCGGCTTCTTTTCCTCTCTCGAACTTGATGTTTGCGGGAATGATTCCTTTATCAACCACTTCCCATTCCAAAGGATCCTTCGATCTTAGGAATGCTTTCATCTTGTTTTCCATATCTTTGTAGTCTTTTCCATCAAAATATGGAGTGCGGTATTGCTTTGACCTTCAACCAACCCGGGTAACATACTAGCCATAGATCTTTTACTCGAAGTAAAGACACTTCTTAAAAACGAGCACACGAGCTCTGATACCAATTGTTAGGGCTAGGATTATCACCTAGAGGGGGGTGAATAGGTGATTAAGAGAAATTTAAACTAATTTGCACAGAACGAGAAATTGATTAAATAAGACTTAGCAATCACAGCAATATAAAGACAAAGAGTTTAAGGATAGAGAAACAAGACTCAAGATTTATAGTGGTTCGGCTTAATTCGAGCCTACGTCCACTCTCCTCCACGGACGACCCT